>CABFVZ010000511.1:155335-191096 GCA_902151445.1 Timema monikensis | reverse complement strand
TCCTAGTCAAAAGCTATCGAGTGCAACGCACCATTCCGCCACTGGTGCGGCTAATCTGATTTTAAAACACTTCAGTACAGTACCATACACATTTCTCAATTTATTAATTGGATGCACTTCTACTTTTTTCTTTTTTATAAATACACAATATTTTCTGTAAGAATTTTCGAGGAGCAGAGATGTACTAAGTGTGTTTGACAGATACATCTTCTCTAACTAGGGGGGGTGGGGGGGGCCGTGACCTAGTGGTCTAGGGGTAAGGTGTCAGACTTCTGTGCTGGCAGCCGGGGTTCAATCCTCGGTCCCGGCACAGATTTATCTTATTTCCAAACTCTTCCTTCACCTCTGACAAGACATCTTGTGAATGTGGGGAATGCCAGGCCACCACCGTGGTTCGGATTCCACGTTAAACTGTAGGTCCTTCATTTCATCTCACAATAACCCTACCATTACACATTAGCGTAAGTGCGTATAACCCGGTCGGGTAGTAAGACGCGGTGCTAATAATAATCTAACTAGGGTCCGCTAATTACGCGCTCGCTCGCTCGCGCGCTCGCCAGTTTGGCCACCCAGTCGCTTGCGCGCTCGCTCGCTCGCTCGCTCGCTCGCACGCTTGTCAGTCTGGCCGAACCCTTAGTGTAAGTCTGCAGTAGCTTACAACAGCGCACCAGCTTGTCGGATATCTACCTGAGTTAGTGTAAGTCTACAGTAGCTTACAACAGCACACCAGCTTGTCGGATACCTACCCGAGTTATTGTAAGTCTACAGTAGCTTACAAAAGCATACGTTGGCGTAGCCCATCTAACAGTACATACGTTGGTTTGAATTCAGCTATTAGAAACAAATTGGGCTGAACAATTGTGTTCATATATAATTATACTTAGTTCATATTGTTTGAAGTTAACATCCTCCTACATTTAGATGCTAGTGACAGTCCTTGTGGAAGTAGAAAACCAACGCACCGCGTACTACGAGCGCGTATCTGACGTAGATGATTGTACAAGAGAAGATAGTACTTGTATTAGCATGAATGTCTAGACAGAAATATTGTCATCACGTGTTGGGTATTAGCGAATGAGAGAGTATTTGATTAGGAGGCTAGAAATAAGTTAATTTTTAAATATTAACTATAAATAATAACGATAAAAGACAAGTTGTTTATATTTGATAGCAAATAAGCCATATTTATTACTGTATTTTTAGCTTCACGTTTTACTACCCTTCCGGGTTACACGCATATGTACCGAGCATCTTACGATAATGTGTTATGGATGAGGAAGGTTGACAGTATAGGAACTGTACTCGCATCTTCGTGGTGGACGAGTGGAAAAAAAATTGGGATAAGCCACCCTCACTAAACCTAACCCAGATTCGAACCCACGATCTCCTCGCCATTGGCAGTTCCTCATTTGCAAGATTGGCACCCTAGACAATTTTACCACTGAAGCAGGTCTATAAAATTTATAATAGTAATTGCATATTACCAATCCCAGATCGAACACTGTTGTTGCTCTCTCTCTCTCTCTCTAAATATATATATATATATATATATAGTAGCCATGTTATTATTTTAGCTGGCTAATATAACTCATTCTCTTTACTTCCTCAGCATTGTGGAACACGTGGTCTAAACGTCAAGCTCATTTAGTCTGGTTGGATGATGACAGAAGTTGAGGCTTGAAGCCCAGTCAAGTTCATTGGGTAGAATTTTCATTAATGTGTACTACTTTCCCTCCATGAAAATAGAGGTATGTTTCTTCTAGGTACTATCTTCAACGTCCCTGACCCTTTAGTGTAATTTAATGTTGATAGCCCGCATGGGTAGTAAGACGCGGTGAAAAAACCAACAAATAAATACCTCTATTATTGTCATACATTTCCATCCAATCGTAGCCACAAATGATTTGTGTTTGATAAATGATTATGACTTTAACTTGCGGAGAGTAAGATTCTCTACTAACTTTCGTACACTCTAGTATAAATCCGTTGTAGAGAGAAGAGGACCTTGCTTGTTATCTGACAAGAGGAGTCTCCGAACGATGCCCTAGGGTTCACCAGAGCCCCTCGTGGGGCTGTAGCTGAGAGACGGGTTGGGGGGCAGAGTTGAGCCTCCTTCTACCTCCCTTGTAATCCTGGGAGCTCCTGGGTCACTCCCGGAGGGAGCTCGGATATCCGACCGCATAACCGAGCTCGCAAATACCCTCTCGCTTACCTCAGCCTCCAGAGTTATGGCGGGGGATACGCTCTTTTGCTTGCTACACCGTTGAGTTCCTCCCCACCCCCTTCTCTCCCTCTATATATATAGGGTGTGACACGGACACCAAACAAGTCAAGAGACAAGGTAAATTCGTAGCTCGTCATTATGGCGGTTCGGCTTGCGGCTGCGGATGGTTAAGATGAAGGATAACTTTAAGTACTCACGCAGTCACGGAGGAAAATGAAAGAGGGGCGAATGAATTTAAGAAATATCACTCCATACCCTTCTCCCCGGGAAACATAACCATTTTAATTCAAGGTAAATATTTAAATTGGCTTGTAGCAGAATCTAAAAGGGTGAAAGTGAGACCGGGCACATATGGATCGTTTTGGGGGCTTGAGAGACGTAACCAGAGAAACTGGTCCCGTTATTTTATATGAGTCTCAATAGGCGAAACACCGTTGGTAGCTGCCACAGAAAGCATACGTGTCCAAAAACAATTCCTTGGTCACCGCATGGTGGAGAAGCACACCTCAGGATTAGATTACCTACAGGCCTACTCATGTAAGGTTATCACACACGAACCATGTCAGAAACACACCCTGGCTAGTTCCCGTCATACTGCACAGGGTGACCACCATATCAAGTCCCTCAGTTCAAGCTAAGAGTTAAGACTATTAGCTCATTCGAAGGACAATAATTCTTAGATGTATAGATAATAAATAACCTGCAGGGATTAAACTGCTGTCATTGGAATGTGAATGAGCACAGGGTTGGAGGGGAGGGGGGGGGGACATGACGAGCTCATTTTAAATTTATATTAGAAGAAACAAACTTGTTTGTACCAAATGAATAATACAAATAATACGATATTGATCCAAACGTGGCTTCTCATCGTTCTGAATAAGACAACTTCTTGTTTACTTTATGGTACTGAGTGTGTCCCAATTTGAGCAAATTATTTTGTTTCGGGAAAATTTAGCCCGGGAAAACTGCGCCTTCCCAGAACAAAGGTAAAACTGCACTCTCGCATGAATAATCACACTAATAGGTGGGAAATGTTTGCCCACATGACCTTGTCTGTCTCACCTAAATGGGGGTCATGGTGCTCAGGCGTAAGGCACCGGCCCGATGTACGGTGGCTGGGACGCGCTCTAGGCCCGCACATGTTTCATATAAACGAGCACTAGTCTATCTGTGCCATCTTCCGGTACTGACAGATCTCTAAAAACCCTTTCGGGGCACCTCCAAGGGGCGGCCCCTGGGTAATGTGGTGGACGCTGGAGTCCGGCATAGTCAAGACCCCGATAAGGTCATCTGTGTGTGAGGAGCGAGGCTTCTCGACATGCACTAAGCGTGGTAGTGCGTACCCGTGTTGCGGGGATAGCTGATCAGGGCACCTTCTCGAGGTCCCCACTAGGCAACTCCGGGTAGTTGGTCTCAGAAAAGGTGCAGAAGGGGTGGCAGCCAAGATGGTGTGTCACAAAGTTTTGGGGATTTTTAAGAACGAAGGTTGAGGAGGCGACTGTTCGGAGGCTGAGCTCCTGACTTCTTCGTGATGGGCGATCACTAGGAGGAGCCAACTCCTGCCTCCATCCGGTCCCAGTGGAGGGGGAGTTTTTCTCAAGTAACCCAAGGCAGGCTGGCATGGAAGGGCTGGTACTGGTATTTTCGGGTGCCCTAGTACCCGGAATGGCACCCGTGGACTTTGGTCCATGTCCAGCGAAAAGGTTTCGCTCCCGATGGGTATCAATGGTTGCACTATAATAGGCCCCTGAGCCCGGGTACTATGTAGCTGGGAAGTCCTTCAGGGGGTCTCTCCAGAGATTTAGTGGATATCAATGTCTCGCCTAAATAATTTTAATAAGGTCGTGTGGGCGCATTTTTCTAACTTTCTTCACGACCTTAACATTTTCAGCGGCGTAGATCAGTTCAACGCGTCTTTTTGTTTAGGAGGGTGGGTATTTCAAATCGATTATTGCACATCATGAGGTCTCGAGGAGGTCAAATTACATCAATTCTTAGAAGCTGTCTCTTTGCCTGTTGTTTAGATTAGGGGAACGTAAAAAAGTTACCAAACTAATTATTGACGACCTTTTACTCCATTTTTTGAATCTAGGCTAGACTATACAAACACTTTGTTAGCTCCTTGGGCGTAATTGTTGTGTAAGTGTGTAAAACAGTGTGTGGGGCGCCCTTTTCCCACCTAATGGTGTAATTATTGATAGGAGGGCACAATTTCCCCCTTCTTTTTTTTTCTGGGAAGGCGTAGTTTTCCAGGCACAATTTTTCCTAATCCGATTATCGGGGGGCACATGTCCCCCTTCCCCGCGATAGCATGCTTTAATGATTTAGGTATTGTCAGGAAAATACAATTGACAGTTCAATTTGGTGTTGTGACTCTCCCTCCCTTCTTTATTTAGAGAGATACATTTTATGCTTATATACTCCTCGTTTCCTGGGCATTTAGACCTTAATGATTAACCAAAATATGTGTTTTATTGGACTTTATTACGTGGAAAATTTCAACTTCATACCATGAATAATATGGATAGCCCAGATTAGTAATAGGATGAGAAATGGGTGACCTGGTGGTATAAGGTGTCAAACTTCTATGTTGGGGGTCCAGGGTTCAATCCTCGGTCTCGGCACAGATTTATCTGATTACCAAATCCTTCCTTCACCTTTGATAAGATGTGTATTAATCACAACTTGTGAATGTGTGGAATGCCAGGCCTCCACCGTGGTTCGGATCCCACGTTAAACTGTAGGTCCTTCATTTCATCTCACAATCATTCTATCATAACACATTAGCGTAAGTGCGTATAACTCGAATGGGTAGTAAGAAGTGGTGCTAATAATAATAATAGGACGAGAAAAACCAGAAGCACTAAAATATAATAAATAACCTGGTTAATCGGGTAACTTAGTTACACAATCACTACATTTACAGAAATATCATTAAAATCCTGCTTTCTGCATTCTTCACTTGACAAAAGCAAAACTGGCACGAGTTTAATAGTTTCTTCATTGAAGTTTTTGTTTTATTTTAATTATTTGTATTTTTTTAATTAGTGTAGAAGGATTATTTCATCTCAATTCTAGTGTGCTTTTGAATAATAGAGAAAACCGATCAATTGCACGACTTCTGATACAAACTACACTACCTATATAAGTTGCGCGTCATCCGTGGAGCAGGGGGACTTTAAGATAATGCAATAGGTCAGTGGTTCTCAAACTATTTTAAGATTGTACCTTTTAGTCCTGACAAAAAGGCTAATATAACCCCATAGTACTATTTTCCTAAATGATAGGTCAAATGACTAATGTCAGATAATCAAAGGAAAAAATTTCCCTTAGTTGCCTCGAAAATTCCTCGCCACGTTTGGTTATCTTCTCATTTTGACGATTTTCCCTTGAGAGCTGTTTTTGTATCCCTCTGAAAGACGTGCGCGTCGCCCTTGTGGTACGCGTACCACAATTTGAGAAACATTGCAATAGATTGTAAAATTCCATAAGCCAATATTTTCATTTTCCCCCTTTTTCTAATTATATTCTATTCTTTTTGAACCGCGTTCCACTACCCATCCAGCCTAACTGCGTGTAACTACACTAATAGGGTGTAAATTAGGAAGGTGGAATTTAGAGGAAATGTACTTCCATTGATGTGGATGGAGGGTGGGAAACCATTTATAAAAATTAACCCCATTACACTCGTATGGATATGAGCCCCCAGTTTCCCTTAATCAGCAAACAAGACTATATGATCTTGACGTTTAATCAGCGTGCCCATCGTTACAAGTTTATAAGTAAGGCCAGCTGTGATGTTAGTACTCCTGACTGACTCTTGATGTAGTGGCTCAGTGTCTGACAAAGTTCAAATAGTAAAAATATAACCCACATCGGTGACCGCATGATCTAATGCACTACTAACTGAGTATAATAGACTGCTTATGACGGGGAGATAGAGGTTCGAATCTCAGTCGGGTGTATTGAGGGTGGTTCACCCCAAAACTTTTTACACTCTCCCTCCATGCAAATATGGGGACACTTCCTATAAATATAAACTCCCTAATCCCTAAAACCATTATCGTAACTAGCACATATGTCTATAACCTATACAGGTAGTAAGACGCGGTGCTTATATATATAAATATATTTCAAGTTAAAAAAACTTCTCATAAATATTTTATCTACATAACAAATCTATTTTAATAGTTAATGTAGGGATACACAATAAGCTAGGCCTATAAACGCGTGTTTATTTTAAACATTCCAATGAAAAATTATACCGCAGTCGTAAATTAAATCATTCCATTTTAACGTTTAATATGCGTGTCCCTTGCATCATAAATAACCCTGATATCTAATTAGGTCTTACCTATAAGAATGTTTGTGTACAAAAGACATCATACCGTAACAGTGTATATCATCCTTAAATAGCAATCCTCTTTCATTGCCATTTAACAATGAATTATTATAAAATATTGGTGACCTTGGGTGGCAAAAAAACAAAAAAACAGAAGAGATTAATGTCTAAAAAACATTACAATGTCTTGATATGATTTTGCTTTCATGTCGTTTGTAATAACGTGTTTTATATTTACATTAAAAGGAAATCAAACGGTATAGATTAAAAGTTGTATTAAATATAAACATTTTGCTAGCTAAAATGGGAATACCTACTTGATTAAATCTCTCGCTTTCTTTTTCTGAAGATAAATATTTTACGATTCTAAGACCCAAACGTAGTAATTATGTTCAATGCTTTATTCTATTATTGTTTAGATTAAATTTATTAGATATTAAATTATTAGTTTCCATTTAGTGACCCTTCAATTTAATTTTATAATGAGCTTGGGTCTTTTACAAATGAGTTACTTTGCAAACGTAGATTTTTCATGTCGTTTTTAAAATTCCTTTTCCTATGAATTATGCTTCAATTAATTATCAATGACATTCTAGACTGTTGGATGTAATTATAAAGATATCTTATTTCAAATATAAAAAAATCCTTGGACACAGTTTTTGGAGAAACTCGTTTCTTCAGTTCCCATTTTTATTAATGCATAAAAAAAAGAAGGGAACAGCTGTTAAAATGTTACGTACCCTCTTACTAGTAGTTTTAGTCTAATTTTTTTTCCCGCACACATAAAAAAGCCATGTTGTTGGACATTTGAAAGGTGTTAATGCAGTTTCGTGTTGATACTCAAGCAACTCAGTGGAAGAATGTAACAAATCAAAAGTTTAATAATAACAGGGAAATATTTAATTTATAAATACTACAGTGTGACACCATAGCAAGTCCGTCGAGAAAGTTTGTCTAATTAATTATTTTGTGTCCCTAGGCCAATATTAAAATTACTAGTAACATTAATATAGATTTGGCTCCACTGACCAGAATATAAATTATTGACAACCTGAACTCAGGATGTTTCAAAAGTAAGGAGAACCTAGAACATAACTTCCAATAATAAATCTAAAGAGAAATTGCAGATTACAATAGAGCGACTTGTGTTTATGGTTTGATTGATTTGTATTCATATTAATCAGAAAAAAAGTTTTTCTTTGGTCAATGAAAACTTTACATGTAACGTTAAACATAATTATTTAAGTTGAACTTACATTTACCTAGATATGTATTCATATAAACCGATTACTACTCTAATTAAAATACAGCTAACGATGAAGAGTAACAAGTTATAGAACCTTATAAATAAAACTAATGTTTGATTGTTTATGTGTATGTGACGTGTTAACGCTAGAGCTCCAAAACTTAACCGGATTTTTTCTAAGCACATCGTCTTACTACCCACTTGGATTATACGTCTATGTACTAATTAAGTTAATATGCTAAGGATGAGGAAGGTTGAATTTTAGAGGGAGTTTACCCGCATTTGCGTGGAGGGAGAGTGGAAAAACATTTAGGAAAACACATTCTCAGTACACCCTACTAAGTTTCAAACCTCGTATATAGCGAGAGTCATGCCTTAGACCATGCTACCACCAAGGTAGTTTTATTTAAAATTGAAATTGAAATATAAATTCCAGGTAATATACACGATAGCCTAGTTTAAGAGTTTATTTGGTTGGTTTGTATTCACATCAAGGGGTAATATTTGTTTTAAATTATTTTGTTAGGTTGGGAAATATTTTACGTCAGACTATCATAGACAGGCTTAAAAAAAAGTTAAATGAAAAAAATCCAAGCCATGAATTTACAAATCTCCTTGTCAAAAGTTTTCTTATTTTTAATATCTGAATAAATTATAAATCATGAATGTTGGTGATTTCTATTTGGTCTCAATATAAAATAAATTGTAGCCCTCATCGATGGACATGAAGGCCAAGGTAAAATCCTCATCAAGTCTAGTGTAACCATCGTGAGGAGGCCGGAATGGATTAAAAGTGTTTTTTTCTAACTAGTTTTACACCATCTCTTTACGCAAATGCGAATATATCTGCTCTAAGTGTTACCTTCCTCCTACCCATTAGGGCTTTAATTCGGATATCCCGGATGGAAGGTAAGAAGCAATGCACATACAAAAAAGTAGGTTCCTACCACAAATAAAAAATAAACACACTAAAACAGGTTTGAGTATTTAAATAAATGTTTCCAGTTTATATCGATACATAAAAAAAACCTTGGCACGAAGCCGTGACTAGCAGTAAATATTTTAGCGCAGCTTTCAAAGTCCCCTATACTGTATTTAACAACATTTTGGTTTTAGTTTCACGAAAGAAAAACAAGGAAAAGAAAAGAAATACTTGGGAAGATCGACCGCTCTTTCCCTCAACCAGTCAATTAGTGCAACACTTTTCTTCTACTATCTGACTAATGTTGTTCTGTCTGTCCCAAAAGTGTTAAGTGAAACGTCTTGTATCTTCCAATGACAAAGAAAAAAGAAAAAGAAAAAACGAAATGAAACACACTAACTTAAGATGTAATAGTCTTATACTTTGATATAATATATGATTAATTTTATTTAGTAAAGGTAAAAGAGCTATAAATCCAATTAGATATGGACCAAGGTCCGACCATGTTTCAATGAGTTGCAAAGTTTTAAGATAATATCTCATAATCTAGGAGCTACGTGGTATTTCCTTGAATCACCTTGCATTTCTTAGAATCACCTGCTGTTACAAACCATCAGAATACATCAGTAAAACTTATAATCCACTATAATGTGGTTTGCAGCTTTATTTGATATTCAACTGTAAGATATGTCTGATTTAGATTTTTAATTCTATAGTTTGCGAAAGCTTAATGAAATAATCTTATTTAAGCACACGGTAGATATAGTATATTTATTTAAACACAGTTGTAACATTAAGGAGTACTTTCTGAACGAATGATGATACAAGAACATTGCTTACAAATTAAATTACCCCTAGAATATACACAATATGCAGTTGTTCAGGTGTTAATTTATTTATGGGAACGGAAACGCAATTATTTAATAAAATATAAATTTTTCGGCCATGCTTGGAAATGATTTCAGGATCCTAAATTTATTAGAAAGATAGCTTCCGACTAAACTTAGATGCTGTACTTGGAGAAAATATAATTTATTCCATAGTTGTGAGGTAGTCATATGTTATTTATATATATTTTAATATTTGTGCTGTCACATTTCAGCCAACTCCTTCAGAAGACTGAAACATTTGATAGCCCCACATTAAAGTGAAGTGCTCAGTCTGAAATATATTGTATAGTACATACTTTGTATATACGAACCACAAATAAAAAGGTGAAGGGCTTTCACAAAATATAAATTCTCAGTATAATTATTGATGAGTAACTTTTTAATCAAATTAAAAACTATTGAATTTTTCAACAGGGATTTCAATTTGTTCTTGCCAACCTCCCGTATAATTTGTAATTAATAATATTTCCTATTAAAAGAGAAATATTAATTAGATAAGTTAAATGTCACCATATCAACGTTTCTGAAAAATATAAATAATTATTTTTGTGATGTACAGTACTCGCACTTTATTTGTATGGTATACTTACACGCAGCAACTCAGCGCTGGGAGATAAATTAGTGGGCAACATATCGTACAGTATTGCAAAAGAGATTGTATAACTATGAGAAAAGTTTGAAATCTAGGATGGCCTTATTACATAAATTATTTATTGACTGTAGAAATTGGAGCATTTATTTCAAATGGTATGGACAAATTGGGGGCAGAAATCTTTGATGGGGGAGGGGGAGGAAGCGGATGGTTCTATGCTTTTAAATAAAATTTGTAATGATAAACCAGTTTAGCTTTATTAATTTATTTTAGTTTTTCATTCTAGTGTCTGGTATGGTAAAATAATCTTTAAATAGGCCCTACTTAAGGAAATTAATAATTTGTGCTTACGCTCTATTTCATAGGGGCTGCCAATTTATATATCTTAGAAAACTATTTTATAAAATAGATGTGGCCGCTACATTGTTGCTGCATGGCGGACTGTACTAGTGAGCTACTAACTGTTCTCACTATCAAGTTGATATCTACATATAATAATAATAATAATAATAATAATAATAATAATAATAGTAATAATAATAATATAAGTGTGATTATTATCTTTGAGGACAGGTTTGAAAGTGAGGGATTAAGAAATATCTAATGGTAGAGTCTTATCAAGTAATAACAACCTAATATCTGCCATTTAAGGGTTTATTTAAAATTCACCTTTGTCCTTATTTGCCCAATGGACAACCTAAACACGCATCATGATACATAATATTATTAAAAAATAACAAAGAAGTCTAACCTTTTGCAATCCAACTTATATTAGAATTCTAAGCGCCGTTAAGATGGTTGTTAGCTTCAACACGAGTGCTTTGTGGATTGGTCAAGCCCACCCCTGAAATCGGAGGGGGTGAAAAGTGTTGTTAGCTAATTGTGATTCATTTCAAAGGAATGCATACTGCGTGTACACGGGGATTTATTCAACGGGGTACTCCTGGATAGATCAGTGGCTAGAGTATTGGCTTACTAAGCCAAAGGTCTTAGGTTCGATTCCCGTATCAAGGTGTCATTTTTCATTTTAAAGAATATTATATTTAAATGGGACTATAACCGCATTCGTACAGTGTAATTGATCATATATATGTAGCTGACCAGTTCAATACGTCCATCACAGACTCTGCCTTAAAATATGAGTGAAGAATGACTGACCCTGGGCAAGATACCACTCCTGAATAGCACAATGATTAGAGTACTGATGCTTTTAAGAGTCAACTTAACTTTGAACTCACGTTATTCAAATAACTGCTACATTTAAGGGGAACAACGCTTTTTTTATCGTAATACTTAACTGCACGAAACTAGAACAAGTCTACAAGTCTTTTAGGGTGTGTTTGGTGAAAATGCAACGAGTCACAGTCAATGACGCTTTCCCCTCAGACATAACACATGATTGCTGAGTGAATCTCTTCCTATGGAAAAGAAAGTCGTCTAATTAAAAGCTTATTTCGTATCGGAGATCAAACTCTGGCCTCTTCTTTTAGTCGATAAAATCTACACAAAATCGGGGTGAGTCTCAATAGGATTGGCTATAAAATTTAATCACCTACTTCCATGGATTTAATTTTCAGTAGAAAAGGGAGGAAGCACGGGACAAGGCCACAAGTGTCTCTTGTATATTCTAAGTCCTGGCGGGATTACCAGGACTGCAGGAAAGAGAAAGAGGTATATTCACACGATGCGACGCATGGTGCTCCAAGGCTGATAGCACCGTCATAAATCTAGCTCCATCGGGACGCCTTTAGGGTTGTTCCAGGGGATGAGGGGTGGCTGTGATAAGCCACCAGAATAGGGGAGAATTCTAAGCTAAGCAAGAAATAATTAAAACCACCCACACTACTTTTTTTTTTTTTGTGAGCAACGGACAAAGTCTGCAATCTTTATCAGAAGAATTGTTGGAAAGCAAGCCATGGAATACATTAAAGTACTTTGCAAATATATATTTTTATAATAGTCTATTAATCACTTAAAGGTTTAATTTGTTTGTTTGTCACTGTCCTTAAAATTTATGGAATAAGCTATGACTTGAACAATAAGAACAATTGATAGTCATTAAAAAGTTGGGATGGGTTCTATACTATCTAATAATCAAACTTTCCACGCCCAGAATTTTGAAATTTTTGTTAGAATTATTTTGATTAATTTTAAACCACAAAAAAAAAATTCATGGTACGGTGCATTGCATGGACTTTCTCCCACTTTTAACTTAAAATAGATATTTACTAAAGACTCGTAAGATTTGTGAAATGAAATAATAGTTATCTACATTGTTGTAGAAACACTACACCAAAGACCAGAAATGAAATCATGTTCAATCATGTTCACTGTTATAGAAGAATTGAGCAAAGAGAAACATCTTTGTTCACCAAAGAGTATAATAATCATACTCATTTTCAAAGTCCTGATTTAAAAGAGCAAACAATAAAAAGAGAAAATATGTTTACTTTAAATTCGCACAAACGATTTAGATTAAATTTGTATTTAGGAACTATTTAACATTACAAACAAAATGGAAATTCTTTTTTTTTCCATGAAAAATAGAGTTTGAGGGTACATTATATAAAAGCAAATATCCAATTCTGATAATATATCGACAACTATTTGAGATATAAAATAACCATCATTGTAAATATATACGACTATTAAATATAGAAAAATATGTTTATGAAACCAATAATTTCCAAGCTATAAGCAAATTTTAAGTTTTAGAAAACTAAATTTGAATACTATGCTTTTTGGGGAGCAGAGATAATTCTATTTTCCCATTGTTTAACAGGGTATATTATTTCATTTATTCTCTTTGGAAGAATGTTTCTGCAACAATGTATTTTATATCGTTTCACAAACCTTAAAAAGAGTTTTTAGTAAATCTCTGTTTTAAGATCAGAGAGAAAGAAACGTTCCATTTATTTTTAGATTTCTCCGTTCCCCTATACCCAGTTTCAATTTTCTACTATATCTAGAAGTTGTTTTTTTCCATTAACCATCTTCTGTTCCCTATTTTAAATTCGAAACTTTCTAGCGTTTATAGTTATAGTGATGTGATCTTTTACAATCTTGACGATATTTACATTTTTTTCCGTGATGAAAATAATATTTTATAATAATTTTTGAAGGGTTTTAAGTTATCAACCCTCCTAACACCTCCCGGCCACATCTAATTTTGAGTCCCCACATTCTCATTTGGAAATTTTAAGATCTATAATTTGATCATCTTATTTGCGTTACTTGCTGGTGCGCCCCTTTCCGCACGGGGAATCTATATACTAGAGTATCTCTGTTATCTATAATATATAAAATAAACAACAGTGACTACTAACCAAATCTTAAATTATGTTTAAATATTCATTCCTTATTGGTTTAAATTTTGATACAAAATGCTGAATAATAAGGCTGACTAATGCATAGTGTCAAAATAGAGATATAATCTGAAGGTGTTTTAAAGGTTAACACTTATTTTGAAGATTCAGTTTACAAAATACTTTGAACTCTCGCCTATTGTTGCTAGTAAAAATGAAAGATGAGTGTCAAAGGATGAATAATTGTTTGTTAAAGGGCTGTAAATCCAATAAAACTTGTTTTAGCATAATTTACAGCATTTTACCTGTTTACCTTTTTAAACCCGTTTACTCTTTAGATAATTTTTAAATCTTTTTACCTTATTTAAAATAAAATAACACACATGTTGCCCTTTTTACCTTATTGTACTCTTAAAACTTATATATATATATATATATATATATACATACTTTTATATATATATTTATACATATAAATATATATTTAGACTTTTTCGAAACCTTTTTACTCTCTTTACCCGTTTTGGCCATTTTGTAACTTTTAATTCTTTCAACATTTTTATTTCTTTATCCATTTCAACCTCTATACCCTTTTTATTTTGATCAGATATACCATTTGCTCTTTTAAGCCTTTTTACCTTTTTGATATTTTCAATATATTTGCTCTACTATGACATTTTTACCCTTTTTGGACATTTTAGACATTTTTGCAACGTTAGTCCTTTTTGGCAATTTTGACATTTTCACTTATATTTACTTTTCACCCTATTACTATTTTGGGCCTTTTTGCCCTCTATTGTATTTGTTACACCTTTTTACATTATTTACCTGACTAAATTCTGGAGAAAAACTTTAGGGTTAAAAAGGTGAAAATGTTAAAAGGCATAAAAAGAGCAAAAGGGGGAATTGAGGGTAGACAGAATAAAAATTAGAAATCTAATCCATTTAAAAAAATACTGATTAAAAAGATAAGTTAAAAAAAAAGTTAAAAGTGGAAAATAGATTAAAAGAGTAAAAAGGATAAATATAATCAAAATTTTTTAATTCCGCTTTACAGGCTCACATAATCGTGCACAAGGTCTATCATAGCCCGCATTATACAACAGATGATAATGCATTAATAAATCTATCTAGCAGTGTTAATATATCTTCTTTTTTTAATTAATTAAAAAATTAATTCAAAATTTAAACTCCGGATTCGAGGTTACAGTACATATTCTTGCGCAATGACTACTTATTTTTTACTACACCCTTTTAAATGTTTTTTTCTGTTTTGAAAGTTTTGAACATGCCTCTGCCATATTACCAACTCCAACTTTAAAATCTCAAATTTTAAGACCAGTTGACTATTTACCGGCAGGCCAAATTTCAATTATCTACGTTCCCATACAGGTTCTTACTATATATCTTTTTTAGCCCGGTGTCTTATTACCTGTTCATGTTAGATGCATTTTTCCATATTTAGATCCCAAAACACACCTACAATTTTGGTGCCCCATTATGAAACTTTCTATTTCTAAATTTTTCTGGTTATATGAGGCAGTCCCACTACCATTCTGCCAAATTTCAGTTTCCTAGCCCATATATATATGGGCTAGGAAACTGAAATTTGGCAGAATGGTAGTGGGACTGCCTCATATATAGTCAGAAAAATTTAGAAATAGAAAGTTTATATATATATATATATATATATATATATATATATATATATATATATATATATATAGAGAGAGAGAGAGAGAGAGAGAGAGAAGTTGGATCACACTGTCTTTCTGCCAAGGAAAATTTAATGTCATGTTTACAGGGTTGGGGATTGTGTAAATACGGGTATGAGTGAGTCAATGATTCCCACCACCTCTCTGACCCTCTCCACCTTCTTAGGGGACGAAATTTGAAAAACCCTAAAAAATATCTCACTCAATTCTAGAAGGGAGCCTTAATTTAAATTTCAAGGCTCCATGTCCGCTGGTTCAAAAGGTGTACAATGATTTTTAAAAATGTCAATTCCTATTCTTCATCCTTAAGAGGTCAAGTTTCATCAAACCTCTTCTTATCGCTTGCCTAGGGCCTAACAGAAATCTTCACGGGAAATCTCAAGTTTCCAGGCCAGGGGATTGGGGAAATACGGTGATGAGCTAGTGAGTAAGTAAACACAGCCCTGAAATGAGTAGTTATGACAGAACGTTTCACTGACATCTTTAGCAAACTAAATTATTTAAATGTAGGTTTGCAAGGCAATCCAATACATTTCTTACAGAGTTTGGCTAAACATTATAAATGTGACTGTGAAAGAAGAACTGATTGATTTATCTTGTTATGGTGAGCTGAAAATGGAATTCGAGAATTACTATCTCAGTGAATTTTCAATAAGGAGATCTTTAGAATATACTTGTCTAAAAAAACTGGATTTAAAGTTATTACTGCCCTTCTCAACAACATACCTGCAAGAGATAGAATTTTCAGTGATGTTGTCAATTTAAAAACATTGAAAATTAAATTTAATTTAGAAGAAGATACTTGCTTAAACATAAGTAACACTAAACCAAATATATATATATATATGCAAAAATATTCAAGCACAATCTTCTAACTAATTACTTTATTTATAAATGTGTTAAGACCAAATATTTGTTCCCGAATTGGTTAACTTTTTTTCACAAATAATTGAGTTATACTTCATCTCTTAGCAGATAGATTTCACTTAAGATACATCATACGTATTAGTTTTTTTATATATGTATTTTATACTTGTGCACATATTGATTGAATATAAAAATATTGATAAATAAAAACTGTTCAGATATGAATGGTGTTGTGTTATTACATTCTTGGACACAATTGAAACTGTACCTAAATAATAAATACTAGATATTATCTTGGTGGTATTCCAAATTACGTAAATTGTTGGGATGGTATGCCATTCAAAAGTTTGGGAAACAATTTTTCTAAATCATTCTCCCTTCATCCATATTCCATTAATGTAAAGGTTACATACCAACAATGAAACTGCCCATTTAATAAATTGTGTCAGTTTCTGCTCATTCTGTGAACTGGCTTCTTCGCTTGACCATTTCATGAACTGGGTAAAAATTGCATTAATTGTTGCCCATTGCATGAAATGCAACTTATTGTACTATCTATTACAATCTTAACTGAAATTATTTTTAAGTTATTATGTTAAATTAACCTAACTTAACCTAGCCTTCCATCATAAAAAGATTAAAAGTTAATTTAAATTAAAGACAAAAACTGTTCATTATTTGTCTATTTCACGAACTGGACAAATATCCATCTAGTTGTATATTCGAATAACTATTCTACTCAGTTCATGCAATAACTAGTTCATGGGCTAGACAGCACAAACGAGGCACAATTCATGAAATGAACTGGGCTTTGCCCAGCTCTTGAAATTGTCAGAAGGAGAAACCAGCTCATGGAATGAACAGGGCAAATTCACGAATGGGGTGTAACAATTATATATAGTTATGAATAACAGTGTCTGGCAATTACTAAAGTTACTTAAACATCCTTTATTTAATCGTACGTCAATTATTCGTGTGATCTTTATCTATCACATTTGATTAATGGTTACAATATGTATAAGTTGATATTAATGGTATAGTAAAGTTCCATGATAAACGTATACAAAATATGTTTGTGTTCTATGAAAGAGACTTCTTATAAGAATCCGACTGTATGTTGCCCGGAAGTTGAGTAAGGTGCAGTAAAAAAAACCTAAAACGAAAGTATAAAGTGATTGGAGTCCTTTATGAAAAGCCAACCAAAGTGGCGTGAAACTATTCGCGGAGTTGTTGAACCTGCTCGGGAGTGTGGGACTCCAGTGACAAATGATGAATGGGGGTGTCCAGTCTTGTTGGATCATCTGTTATAAAGTTGCTCGCGACCGTGAAACAGGGAGAGAACAGATAATTGGGGATCAGAGCTCACTCCGAGAGGCACAAGACTGGCCCAATTAAGACGCTGACAAGCGATGGTTTAAACAGAGATCATGTGTGGTGATAAACATACTGCTGACAGTATCCTTAACTGGGCACTTTTCTGACGGTCAGTCATCCTTGAGAATTATGGTTGGACGCACACGAGGTTTTCCCATCAAAATACTGCTGACAATCTCTTCAACTGAGCACTTGTCTGACAGTCAGTCATCCTTGAGAATTATGGTTGGACTCCCGTGAGGTTTTCACATCAAAATACTGCTGACGATATCCCCACCTGAGCACTTTTCTGACGGTCAGTCATCCTTGAGAATTATAGTTTGACGCACACGAGGTTTTCCCATCAAAATACTGCTGACGATCTCTTAACCTGAGCACTTGTCTGACAGTCAGTCAACCTTGAGGATTATGGTTGGACTCACACGAGGTTTTCCCATCAAAATACTGCTGACTATCTCTTCAACTGAGCACTTTTCTGACAGTCAGTCATCCTTGAGAATTATGGTTGGACGCACACGAGGTTTTCACATCAAAATACTGCTGACGATCTCTTCACCTGAGCACTTTTCTTACGGTCAGTCATCCTTGAGAATTATGGTTGGACGCCCGTGAGGTTTTCACATCAAAATACTGCTGACGATCTCTTAACCTGAGCACTTGTCTGACAGTCAGTCATCCTTGAGAATTATGGTTGGACTCCCGTGAGGTTTTCACATCAAAATACTGCTGACGATCTCCCCACCTGAGCACTTTTCTGACGGTCAGTCATCCTTGAGAATTATAGTTTGACTCACACGAGGTTTTCCCATCAAAATACTGCTGACGATCTCTTAACCTGAGCACTTGTCTGACAGTCAGTCATCCTTGAGAATTATGGTTGGACTCACACGAGGTTTTCACATCAAAATACTGCTGACGATCTCTTTATCTGGACAATTTGTTGACTATTAACTACCTTTTGGAGACTATGGTTGACTATGGTTGCTGACTCTAAACGAGTCTTTAAGGCTATTACCGGAAGCTTACGAGGCTTTTATTCGCAATTGTGTATTAAAAATCTAACAAAGTGAAGATTTTTATATTGCAATGGTAGTTTTTATATTGATAATTTATTTTTAGGGGCAAAACAGAACCATAAATATCTTCGGTTTTATCTCTTATATGATGAAACTATATTTTACTTTTAACTAGCTGTAAGTATCTTACTTTGCTGGGGTTAGGTTGGCAGCCTTGTGAAAAATACATATTTATTAAATGTTGATGTTTCTCCTTGGTGATAAGTTTTGAAATAAACCCCACGAGTTGTAATGTAATATATATTTTCGGTTTTCCTAAAGTACTGTACATATGTCAAGTTTAAGATTTATAGGGTTATTGCGCTGTAACAAGCCACACTGGTGGTCAAGCAGTCTGAAGAGTCAGATAACTTTCTCTTTCTTGTATTTTAGTAAATTTCACCACTACCAAAATAATACCATTCTATCTTAATTAGTTTGTAGGCCTTCTCACGCTAAGTTTCCCACATACAAACCGGCAGTTATACATTCAATTTTATCTTAATTTTTCACTAAAAAAAATTAAATTTATTCAATGTTATCTATTGATTAAGACTTAGTATATATTAATAATGAGTAACATTAACATTTCCAAGATATTAGCATTTTTTATTTACATAAGTGGGGTAGTGTTGATAATGGTAGAATTGATAGGAAATGTACACGCATTTGTATGGAGGTAGAGAGGAAAGTATTAAAAAAAATCCTCACGACGCACGGTTGGAATTCAAACTTTGATTTTCCCACCAATGTTAAACCAAACTAGACTGTCCTAACATTTAGTCCACCTGTCCAATGATGCAAATAGTAGCGCATGTTAACAAATTATATGATACTATTGTTATATATTATATAATAAGAGTTGGTCTTTGTATGTTACTCTTTAACTCAAAAACCCTTACACCGATTGCGCTCAAATCTTTATTGGATACTAGATAGCTGTTGCCCGCGGCTTTGCTCGCGTGGAAGTTGATTATATACAAATACGAAAATATACATATGTATTTACAGATTAATTTAAAATATTACGTTACGTTGATGACCATAACTTGACCTCAGATCAAAAATAATGCAAGTCCGATACAAACTTTCACCCCCTTTTTCATCCCTTATTAAATAAAATTTCCAAAATTCCTGAAACACGTATTTATTTGTTTTACGTCAATAACCGAAATACAAAATTTTGTTTATGTAACTTTCAAAATGACGGACTTTCATACATATTATCATACATATTATCATCCCCTATTTTGACCCCTTTGGGGTGGAATTTTCTAAAATCCTTTCTTAGTGGGTGCCTACATAACAAAATGAATATACAGTCCGAATTTCATGCTTGTAGCCTTGATAGTTTGCGCTCGGCGATGATGAATCAGTCAGTCAGTCAGTCAGTCAGTCAGGACATGTTATTTTATAAGTATAGATCACTTGGACGTTCGGTTAACACATAGGTTGTATATTTTATATTAAAATAAAACAAAAATTATGATGTTTTAAAAATATTTTGACTTAAAAATGTGATCAATGTTGTATTTGACGCGCACGGATGCATGTCTTGAATTGTTACTTCCCCTTTACTCTATATGTAGAGGAGGTAACGATTACTACTACAAGGTAAATACATGATAAGTAAATAAGAAGGATCATGTCATTAAAACATAGAATAATACTTAGGTAACAAATAAATCTACTATAGCAAAAAATAAGATGAGATAAAGGTTTACAGTAGAAGAACAAGATTTAAAGTTAAATATCAGGTACAGTTTATAGTGTCAGAAATATCAGTTCGGAGTATCAAGTATAAATTCAAAGCAAAAAGCAAAACAACACCTTTAGATTGAACATATAGTAGGATTTAACAACTCCAGAAATATAGGACCTTGTCATAGCTGGGGAGAATAAGTGTCTAAAACAACACAGTAACGGTGAAAAGGGGAGTTAAGCAGAAAGAGCACAAAAGTAGTCGGACTTGCGTCAGACTACAGCCAGAAGGGACTAAACAGAAAACAGTGAAAGAGTAATTAATAAATAACACTACTGTTAGTCCTATAGTTTTAGAGTTACTAGGTTAAATATGGGTCAAGCTAGCTAGCTTGAGTTAGATTAAAGAAGAGTCCCATAGATAATCTAAATAATGAAAAGTAAATGGACGATCTATTATATACACAGATGGCTAACAGTCAGGCATGTAGTACTATGGCTGGTCTTTTCCCGGTGGGTACTGCCGGAACATTCAATAGTACATATAAACAATTATCCATACCCTGTGGTATACAACAAAGCTAGTACAATATAACATTAAATACATAACCAAACGAGGCGCCAACAAGGGGCGAAAGGAAATACTATCTGTGCGGGCCACTATATGAAACTAGCCGTGTTCCGCACTTTGCGCACCCTAAATAGTAACACAGAAAAGGTGCCAAAAAGAATGTAGTGTGACACTGACCTAACTAGGTCCTAGACAAAAGGAGTATTCAAACTGCTTGTAGCCATACAAATATGGAACATGTGAACACGCCATTTAGGGCGTTACGAAACATTACTGTGCCATAAGCACTCAGAATAGTTAAATGAATACATGGATTAGAAAAACTTGACCACCTGGTCCTCCTTATATACAGAGCTTAAAGCCCCGTATTTAAGCTATGTCAAAAGGACATAAGAAAAATATAGCCAGACTATCTGACGATAGGTATTAACCAATTAGTTTCTTTGGCTAAATAAAACATGTATGAAGGACATACAACATAATTGGTCATTCAGACTAAAAATCAAACATGTCAGAAAGACATAAAAAAAACATAAGTATAAAGCATAACTTCAGCTATTGTCTGAATAACACATACAATCATTCTTACAATAGAACAAACTATGTCGGAAGGACATAATATTCAAAGTCGAAGATATAAGGTGATACTTAATCAGATCTGGTGAGGCTTCTTCTGCGATGCAACGGTGAGTCTGACTCCTAATCTATTGTAACCACCATTATTAGTGGCGTTGGAAATTAGTTCAGAAATTCTTCCTTCGACGAAATTTTGCAAGGAAGTGCAGTTATGTGTCCCACGGGTTCCCATGCTTTATACTCTTGGTCTAACTCGGGAACGAACCAAACGGAGGGATCAATGGATGGTAAGGGGGCGGGGGGTAGAGGAGAGAGTGTTTCCCAGAAGCGCCGCTAGGGAATCAGCGCCTTAGGGTTGAGGCGTCGACTGGTGATACTGAAGTTCTTTCCCATCTCGTGCGTCCAACGCCCAAGACATCCGCCAAGCCGCATTGCTGCCATGCTTGCGGAAAGGATCGTGAAAGCATGCTGATAACATCAGAATGCATCCTGTCCATCGTAAGCCATTTTCTTCTACTTTCTAAAGAAATAGATTAGTTTTAATTTTCATCTACCTTATAAAGGAATAAATTAGTTTTTTTAAATTTTCTTCTTTTAATTCCTTTATTTCATTCGTAGCTTTATTGTCATACTTGTAGATGTCCTTTATATAGAGGACCTGCTACATGCTACAAATTATATGATATTATTGTTATATATTATATAATATTAGTTGGTCTTTGTATGTTACTCTTTAACTCAAAAACCACTACACCGATTGCGCTCAAATCTTCCTTGGATATCACTTGGACGTTTGGTTAATATATAGGTTGTATATTTTCTTTTAAAATAAAACAGAAATTATGATATTTTTAAAATATTCTGAACTAAGAATGTTATCAATGTTGTATTCTGCTACTAAACGTATGATTTTTTTTTTCTGTCTTAGATCCCTTTCACGCCGGACACCTTCAAGACGCAGCGTGGCACCACGTAACGTCACCCTTTCACACGAGTAGCCACTCAAGAGCCCCAAGCAAGCCACTGGTTATCTCTGTGCTATGGTGGTTGTGCAAGAAGGTCCAATGATCTGGTCATTACTACACTAGAGTTCAAATATGAGATAGGGATATTAATAAATAGCTTCTGAATAGTTAAAATAGCTGTTTTAAACACTCTTCTTTTGAAAGTTGATGATAATGTTTTAAGATAATGTGTAAACAATTTTTCTTGGCTCATTTAATTGACTTAGACCATTAAGCAAGAAAAGAGATGAATGTATACAAAAACATGTATTAGAAACATGGTAAATCAATACACAAATTCACAAAATAATGTATTAATAACAAAAATAAATGGCATGGAACTCTGCACGGACCTTCCCACTCCATTGTTTAAAAATGTAGATATTTACTCAAAACTCATAATAATTGTGAAACTAAATAATATACTCTAGCAAACCCGAGCAAAAATTGAGTTCTACTTACGTTCAAAATTTTTTGACTCCCTGATTTAAATTTTCTGAGTTTATTTTTAAGGAATTAAAGTCCTCACTAGTATATTTGGATAAAAAAAAGAACATTGATATTGGGTCCACAAGGGTAAGTACCTCGTATTCAAACTTTGACTTCCGCTTAAAATTTTCAACATCTTACATTTATAGCATTTTTATTAAATTCTTCATTTGTAAATTTAGACCAATAAAAGGTAAATATTAACTATTGAATCTTAAATAATAGAGATAGATCATTGCTGTACAAATATTTCCAGTAAGAGGTTAAAGAAAAAAGAACATATACTTTTTGAGAGACTTACTTACGCTATGAAATTAGAGAATTATTGCGTTAAAACTTAACTAGTATCTCTCTACAACTAAAGCTCGCAAAATTGTATTAATATATTTGCCAATATCTCAGGAACTATGGGTTTTATAAAGTAACATTTCAAATAACGGTTTTTAATTTTTAATAGTACTACAATTTTGCAATGATAAGCAATTTAGTATCTCAAAGAGTTGCGTAGATATGGAAATTTCCTCTTCTGTAAAGTATTCTAATAGTCATTTTCATAGGGAAATGAAATTAGCCATTTTGTTTATTATCTTAATCACCAAATATATACAAATTATAATCAAAATCATTAGAACAGTTTTTGAGAAAATTGATTTTCTCTCTTTTCGTCCTTTAGTAAACTACTCTTAATTTATAGGGTTAAACAGACAGACACACAGACAGACGGCATTGCAAAAAAAATGGGGTGTGGCTGTGTCATGGACACGGCCGTGTGTTGTACGTGAATACGTTAAGTATTAGATGACAGCTGACGATTAAAACCTAAACGAACATCGTAGCTTCTCCGAGTCAAAAGTTATACTAATTGCCAATCTCGATACGCAGCAAAATAACCTCAAAATGGCGGTGCTTCCCCCTCCACCACGCACGATGCGTCACTGTTCTCGCGTATCGTAATGCATTCTTTGATCCTTTAGCTATCCAGTGGTATAATTTAATTTTGGATGTAGAGGATAGATTCGAGACTACAACGCCAAACTGTATCCCCTGATTTTGTTATCATNGGGGGGGGGGGGGGGGGGGGGTCATGAAACGTTGACATCCATAAACATTTGAGGTTAGATTTTTTTGACATTCACAATACTTTACTTTCAGTGTTCGAAAAGTTAAATATATATATATTTTTTTTTTTTGCGTTTAGCTTGAAAATTGTTAGTTTTACAAAAATATGTTTCAAATAATATATCTGAATCCCCTGTCGTCCGTGGATGGCCAATGTTCTGGATCTTTGGGAGCAGCCTTTTAGTTGTTTAGTGATCTTCCAGACGTTGTCCCCTCCATTGACCGTTTCTGAGACGAGCTCGTTCCAATGGATCATTTTAAGTTGATTTGCTCTTCGGCAAACTAGGGCCCTTAGTCTATTGTAAACTGCCCGATGCCTTGGAGAGCGAGAAGTCTGCCAGTTGTGTCTTGCTTCCCTCTTTTGTGCTATTAGTAAATTGAGGTCAGGGTGATCTTTCTTTAGCTTGATTATCGGGGCTTCATAGGTAGTTGACGTTCGATGGACCTCAAGGAACGTTGCAGCCAGAAGGGCGATCGAGTGGTCCACCTCTTCGGTAGTTTCTACTTTCCACTCTTCCGGAATAGCTCTTTCCAGGGTGGCTTTGTATTTGGGCCAGTCCGTGTTTGGGGTGTTTCTTCTAAGGAAGGAGGTCCGGATGTTGGTGTTTATTAGGAACCTACAGAAGATCGGTAGGTGGTCGGAGTCTAGTTCATTTAGAGTATGTAATTCTTCTGGGTGTTGATTGAGGTCTGTGAGTATGAGGTCGAGTAAATCAGGAAGGTTTCTATAGTTGAAGGGGTAGAACGTTGGTTCCTCCGGCGCCAGAACGAGGTAGTTATTCCGGGTAACATGTTGTGTTAAGGTGCGGCCTGCTTGGTTGGTTGTGCGGCTATTCCAAAGAGTGTGTTTGGAATTTAGGTCTCCGGTGGTGAAGAAATTTTTCCTTGCCGTCAGCGCGCTTAGGTCTTGATCTGTGAAGGGTACCAAAGGGCTCCTGTACACGGCTGTAAACATTATCTCCCTCCATGGTAAGGGGACTATCACTGAGGTTGATTCTACGTTCACCATACCCGGTAGGGTTGAATGGTAGTGATTGAGGTCCTTCTTTACTAGTACAGCAGTTCCCCCACCCCTTCCGATAGGCTTGTCTGTCCTATGAGTGTCGTATCCGTAGACGCTCTAATGTTTGGATGGTGTTAAATGAGCCTCGCAGATGAGGACAATATCAACTCCGTACGTTTGCAGTAACTGTTACAGTTCATGGGCCTGTTGTAGTATGCCGTTGGCGTTCCAGAACATTACGTTCAGAGAGTCTTGTGGTTGAGGAGTTTGATTAATTACCTTCGCGGAAAAATCGGTGACGACTTCTAGTAGAATTAGGGCCTTAGTGGTTTTGTCTGGAGCGTTTTTCAGCCTGCTCGTGTGTAGTTTGAGGTGTGAAAGGAGGCCTGAAAGGTTTATGCCCTTGAATATTTGGAAATGGTCACTTAGGTCGGAAGTTTCATTTTAATTGGCGTCGGTCTCGCTGGTATTTTTGGGAAGGTTGATAACGGCCGCAGCGTATGTCATCCGCTTGACCACGGGAGAGTACGTTGTCACTGTTATGGTGTTTGTCCTAAGTCGCTGTGTAAGTCTACACATAAGGCGCCCAAAATGGATGTAATGTCCACTCCCGCCACGCCCCCTACCCAATCATATATGCCTTACGATAAAAAAAATATAGCGTACAGCTGGCAGCAAAGAGATACAAAATCTGTGTGAAAGGTTAAATTTACTCCAATATATTTGTAGTGTCGTAGCACAATGAAGCATCACGCTGTGTCTTGAAAGTGTCCCGTGTGAAAGGAAACTTATTTATCCACCAAATCAACTCCAATTACAAAATACAGTTTAATATAAAATCCAAATAGAAACTATATGTTGTGTTAGTTGATTTGTATTCATATTAGAAGGAAAATCGTGATACTTTAACATAATAAAGCTTAAACGTGGGTATCTTTGTCCAAAGCCTTAGATCAGTAGGTAACGTGTCTGTATATAGAGCTAAGAGTCTCTGGATCGATTACTGGCATGACTGAAAAATTGATCACCGGTGAAATGTGTGTTTACCCTTTCACATTGATGAATTAATAGCTGGGGACTTAATGTTGTGGCTATCCTAGTCTGAAGTTAGATTATAAGGTATGTGAAGCTACGACAGGCCTAGAAAGCCATTAGTGTAAAATATATGACTTGAAAAAAACTGACTCAGACCACAAGCTGGAAACAGTAATGGTTGTAAGACATAGGTAACGTTCAAAACCTTGATTTGATTTGATCTTACATTTACATAACAAATATTCAGACAAATATATGAATTTCCCCATTAAATGGCAGCTTAAGCTACATAGAAGAGAAGAAAATAATAAGGACTATGAAGTTGTTTTGTTGGTTTTTAGCGCAGCGTCTTACTACCCATTTGGCGCATACGCCTATATACTAAGTCCACTAGTGTGTTATAGATGAGGACAACTAGACTATACAGGAAGTGTACCAGTATTCGCGTGGAGGGAGAGTGGAAAATCATTAAGTAATAATCAGCCTCAGTACACACGACCATCATAAGCAGTAAAAAATCCTAAACTAATAGAATAAAACCTTTCTCGTATAGTAGGAAATTGAAATATTTACATACATGTATAGGGACAATCTTAAATAACCACGAGACTCTGAAAGATATAATTCAAAACCAGGATCATTGGATAGGGTTTAGTGGGGAGATCGTGTGGTAGAAAATTGAATTTTTTTTTACTAAAAAGAAAAGAAAAGTGTGAAAGTTTTATAATTTTATAATTAATATTTGGAAGCTAGCGTGAAAGAGTGGCTGAAATCTAAAACAATAATACAAAAAACTTCTAGGTGTAGTAGTATATTTGAATATATTAATCAATAAAGAACCCAACCACACATAACCATAAAATTATTAAGATTTTAAACTTGAAAATGGGATCCAATGTATAGAGGTCTAAACATTTCACAAACAGTTATGCAAAATAACTTTTTATTTGTATTATAAAATTAAAATTGTGCCGATAATAAAAATTGCCGGTAGCAATATATATCTTCATCTATTATTCAATTTATGCACGTTATTAAACTGTGATGCTCTTTTTTCTAATATTTTTTTAAACAATGTATATCATTTATTTTCTTCTGTCTAATAATTGATTTCAGGCAAATATTGGGTTTTCTATTAACTGCGTTAGTTTCTTCACTCAGTTTATGGGATGATTAATGTTTCTATTCAAATATTGTTTTTAAAATTAATTCGTTTACATATTTTGTTTGGGATTGTCATGGTTATCTTGATATTTTAAAATAATAAATTATATAAAAGGTTCAGCTGGATACAAATAATCCTAATTCAATATACTTATAATATTTGTCTGTCCTCATGAGTTATTCAAACACTTCTAAACATCCTAGAAATCTAAAACTTGGACTTCCGGTCGGTGCACAATAATTTTCTCTAGAAATGCTAAAAAAATAAAATTAAAAAAAGCAATGTGAAGAATTTAAAATAGCGGGTAAAATTAGGTCAGAAACGTTAAAAAAAAATACTTTTGATACTGTATTCTGTTACTATGTAAATTTAGATGGTTAACTTTTTAACAACCATCTATTGTGCGTTTTTTTTACTGTCACCAACAGGCCAGATTTGAAAATATTGTGTATGGAGAAGTTTTAACTTAGTCTTCAAAATAAATTTCAGCTTTTATAACACTTTCAGATTATATCTCCATTTTGACATGCGTATTAATCAGTCTACTTTCACGTTTTGAAGAACAATTTAAACTATTAAAGGATCAATATTAAAAAATAGTTAACGATTTGGTTTCTATTCCCTTTGATTAATTTTTTATACCAAAAATAAAAGCGCTACTTTATATATTCCCCGCGTGAAGAACGGAATTTTGTAAGGTTTATTTTAACTCTATACTGTATTATAGATATAAAATGAAGTTGGATGATTCCAAAGAACACTTGAATTATATGATTCATCAATATAGTAAAACTGAGCAGATATAGTCCTATTATGAACCCTTCTGTCATCCACTGGAACTTATATGAAAAGAAAGAAGTACGGAAATCTCTTGTAATAAGATCGACTACTTAATTGCCCGCCCTCCTTCAAATTATACTAATTGCTGAACAGATCCAGAACCATTCAGTTTACTTCTAGGTTAATTAATTTATGAATAGTTTTACAATTCTTCAAGTAAAATACTAATACGACACAGACGTAACGTTTCTTTTTGCATGTACTATATATATATATTTTTTTAAATAAAAATATATATATATATTTTTTTATAATGTTATTGTGGTATATCTGTTATTTTCGTTAATCCGAACTATCTCCCCCACTACTTTTCCTTTAGAGCAGGCAATATATTCCCAAATATATTGATATGTTCTGTGGGTTGTAGAAAGAAGACCTTATGACTATAGTAGATGGAAAGATTAACTCTAGAGAAACTACTTTAGCATTACTTAGCTCTTACAGATATTTTTTTTTATCTCTCTTCCGTTCATTTTAAAACCCAACGTGTTATATACCATCACCCCTTTCCCAACAAGAGTTGCTGGTGGTGGTGGTGGTGGTGGTGGTGAGGGGGATAGTGTACTGCATGTAATTAAAGTGAGCTTGGTTGAGGAGGGAGTGAGAGAGAGATTTAGCAAGTTTAGGGTGGAATCCACACGCACGCATGTAGTAATACCAGCGGTAGTAGTCCCATGTGTGGCTAACCGGCAGCCGTATCAAATATGTTCCCTTGGTCCCCGTATCCAGATGTGCTCAAACACCCCCTCCCTCTTCTACATCGGATGACATTGATTGGTTACCAGTGTCTTGACCTCAATTATACCATCTCTGAACCCACTTACACTCCATCGAAAAGTGTGTGTGTGTATATTCTTACCCCCCTGTCCCCCCAAAAAGGGGTGAACGGGTTGGTGAAACTTTGTTAAGGTCGTTATTTTAAATCTACTTGGGTGGAAGATTTTTTTTTTCTTCTTTTCCCTCTTGGTGTTTAAAGTTTACTGAAAAGGGAGGAAAGAAAGAAGTTAATAACAATATTAACCTTGTTTCTACTTTATAATGCAAGGTTTTTTTTTCGTCGGTAGATCTCCTCAAAGTTATTTTAATGCATTTTATTTATTAGATAATCTTGAGTTATTTAAGAAGATGACATTGCTTTCATAAATATTAGTTCAGTGAATTTCATTAAAACAAAACAAATACTTTTTTTAATGGAACAATTATTTGCTTGTTTTGGTTCGCAATCGAAACCAAATTGTAATGTTGGTATAGTTAGAGAGTTTTTTTACTCTGATAAAGTTTCTAAGTATTGTGTGGAATAAGTGACAAGCAGATAACTATAAATCTAGTCACATTCAATGATAAGACCCCTCATGGTATATATTTAATACCACAATACTTTTTAGTAAATATTATTTTTACTAAGCTTATCGACCCCCAAACAAAGCATCTTCTGTACGTTATACAAACCGACTAAACGTTTTTTAACCTGCAGGTAGACTAAATGTGAAGTTCACCTCGTATGGCTTACCACTAAAGTGTTACAGGCTTAAATCCAGCTGGGTGTGCCAACGTTTATGTCCATGAATGGATCTACTCTATTCCTTCCTCTAAATCACACCATCTTCATCCTACCTCATTAATGTGGTAAATTGTAAAGAGTCCAGATGGAGAGTAAGATATGGTGCAGTAAAAAAAAAGTGATTGTTTGTGTAAAATTAACAAAACTACAACGTTATTGTATTAATATTTGTAATCACAAACAAAATATTATTTATAAAAGGTAGGAAAAAAGGAGTAGATGAATATTGGATGGTTTACGAAAGTTGCATGTTGTATCTCCAATTTCTATCACAATGCTCCACTAATGTGGTGTGGGAGGCCTTCATTAAATTACTTGACAAGTGTAATGTATATATAATATGTTAAATCTTGCAGATTTTATACCAACTTGTAAAACACAGCTTTATTCAAAGCTACATATGTGGAAATATAAGGATGTTCAAGCAGGTTTTGAATTTATTATAATTTTTATTTTTAATTTGTAGGGTAACCACCTGAATTAATATATATTTAGGGACTTCTTTTGTGGATTAATAGCTATATAAAACACTACTTAAAGCATTAAACAAAATTATTACATTGAGAATGTCAAGCAAAGACTAATAATATTTTTCTTAGATCAAAAAAGTGTTAACCAAGAGAATAAAAATTATTTAATAAAAAAACATAGGACGTAAAATAGAATTAAAAATATACTTGAACATTGCTAAGCAAATAAGATTTATTTATATTATCTAATACAGAATTCCAAACTTAGGGCCCGCAGGCCACCTCATTCTCTCTTGTCTTTAATACTTTCATAATACTATCTGTTCTGCATTCAGAGACACATGCATAAAAAATAATAGCTTATCCTTAGTGTTTACATAATTTTGAATAATAAAAAACACCTAAAACTATTCTAAACTGCGCTATTTATTTTTATCACTTTAAATACTTGGTTTTTGGAATTTTTATTTTTATTAGATGATAAATACTATTTTGAGTATTTCGCTAGCCAAAATTTTGTAAAATATAAGTTTTTAAATATTTACGTAAGTAATTTTTAATAGCTATAGCTATAATATAACTGCATCGGTGATTCCGCAGATTAAACGTCACGCTATTCTGGTCTAGTTTGCTAGTGTCTGGGGGGTCAGGGTTCGAATTCCAGGCTGATGTGCAAGTTATTTTTTTATAACTAGTTTCTTAAATTTCTTGTACACAAATGCAGTTATACCTACTCTAAATTACATTATTATCATACTTTAACAACTATCGCGATTAAAATGTGCACAAACCAGACAAGTATTATGATGTGTTACAAAAACAAATGTATCGAATTTATTTAAACAATTTTTTTTTTGTATAAGTGTGACCCAAAACACGCCCCAATTTTGTGATTCTGGTCCTTCGACTAATTTGAGTTTGAGACCATGTGACCACCGAAGAGAGTAACTTAAATAAACCAACAAATCGAATTTACAATAACAGCTCTCATTATTCCACCTCTTCAATATGATATGTTGCTTGTATAAGTTTTGTTTCTGAATCAAAACATTCTGTCGATTCGCGTTCAACGTTGGCACAGTATTGTCCCTGAAGCATCCCCTGTAGAGGACTTACGACGCACGCAGCAACATTCTCCTTAACACGGAGGGCGGGCAGCCCGCTATCAATTCATAGATCTTGTACCATCAGACAGTCCTAGTATGTCCACACGAACAGGATGTATATTTGGGTTCTCTCTAGTTAGTTTACTCCTGAGGATGTGCGCTACCGCCCGCTGTGTACATTTACAAGGCGTAACGGCAACTTTATGTCCTTGTTTATGGCCTATTACAATATTTATGTTCATAACTTTTGTCGTGTGTTTATTTTAATAGTTCATTCAATATTTTGGATGAGAGAAAGTAACGGCAACACCCGATAGTGAGGACGTAAAGAATTAGTTTATTAAATGTTGCGTGCGCCTTTTCATATTTGTAATAAATTCTAACGTATCGATGAAAACTTGAATTACTTTAAACGCTATGAGTGTTTTATTTAGTTGATAATTCCCGTTTACAGCTATGTAACTGCGTAGATTCAAGCTATTTAACCAACTAAAGTTAATTTCTAAAAATATTCATGGTTTGTTGGTGAAGGGAAATATAAAATTAACTAAGAAAGAAAAGTTTTAGATTAAAAATATTAATAACTTGATGTTTTGTGTAAACTACTTCACATAAGTAGTCAAGTAAAGAGTTGATAAATTGATAAGAGTAAAAAATAACAATTTTCTTAGTGAGAATTGAGTCAACTAAATAGTATTAAATCTTACAAAACATAAAACAATAAAATACAAAATGTTGATATAGAATTATTTGAAGAATAATTATTAAAAGTAGATAACAAGTAACATTTTAAAATATAAAGTTATGAATTTACGAACAATCTTAATTTGATGAATAATTTAGTAAATAAAAGTAATATAATGAATGACAATAAATGGAAAACTCAAATAAATATACTACAATCTTAAGCTTTTTGGGGGGAGAAAGGGATAGTGAGAAGAAAATGCAGCTCAAACTGTGTATAGAAATAATTCTCATTTTTTTGAGGGGTAGTTGAATTTAAGAAGAGGGAAAATTACGTGTGTTTTTAAATAGGGCCTACATAATCTTAATATATACCACCATTAACTAGAGCATGAACTAAATATCAGACATATCTAGTCTGTTTTATTAATAGCGGGGAGGTTGGGTATTGAATCCCGGTCAGGTATTTGTGAGTGTGTATTTTTCTGAATAGTTCTCCCCCTCTCTCTCCATGTGAGTGATGGTTGATTTACTATAAATTATACCTGCTTCATTCATAAAGAATTTTAATCTAGTAGACCTATCGATCTAATTGACTCATTGCTACAAGTTTATCCTCCAGGTTAAAAGATAAACCAAGACACTTGTTACTTCAAAACAAAGCCACAAATTTGGTTGAACCACATTTGATTATTAGGAATTTAACATAGATTTTAGGCTTTGCGTCTTACTACCCTATAGGGTTTTATTGAAATCTACATTACAAGGGCAGAGATGAAAAAGGAGAAATAAAAAAAAAACAGAATTTGCGTAGAATATTTTCTAAACAATTTGTTTTAAAACATCGCAATGCACGTAGTAGTGATGTCTTTACCTCCTAATTACTGGTGAATCACACAAGACAAGACTAAAGCCTTTAACCGCGTGTCCACCAGTCCGTGTTTCGAGACGGTGGAACGATGGCTTTAACCAAATCTTTATGAACATATTTTGAAATCATTGAGCGTGCAAAATATGTAATTTGTATGAAAACAAATAAAATACAAATCATTTATTTTACAGCACAACATTTAAGAATGATTTTGGGATTTAACTAACTACTTTCCTTCTGTCCACCTGCGAGTGCGCTATTATCAGGGTCAGTACTTTGATGAACTAAAATTATTAAAAGAAGGGCCAATATAGTCATATTAAAGATTATAAAAATGACTTAAAATTTAAAATAAAGAGTAAAAATTATAACTGAAAACTTGTAAAGAATGCACGTGAATATATCTAACAAGCCCTTTACAAATTATTGTTACTTTTAGCATCACATCTTACAACCCCTTCGAGCTATACGCATCTGTACTAATTACATTAATGTGTTAATGATAAGGAATGTTGAATTTAGAGAAAATGTACCCACATTTTTTAGAAGAAGAGTGGAAAACCATGTAGGATGAATCCCTCTAAATTCACCTGACTGGGATTCTAACCTGGATATCCCCATCATCAGCGTTCAGTTTATTGCAAGAGTAACGCCTTACACCATTTGACCACCAATGTGAATGAAGTATTTTTAGAATGAAAAATCAATTATTTAAAAGATTGATTAGTTTTGTTTAAAGTTCACATTTCAAAGGATTTACGGTGGAGATTGGAGTTCGGAATCTTGCCGAATACAATTTTTTCTATCACTGTGATTTTCTCATTATATCTCCAAAGTAGTGAACATTCACGTCTTCTAAACTACTTTCTTCATCCATCTTCTCTTTTATTGTCATTAACAGGTAGTAAGTCATGGTGATATTTTCAAAAATCACACAGCAGTAAACTACCCTCAAATAATGTATATTTAGAAAAATTAAATGCATTATTACTTAGCATATAAAACACTCTTCAGATACCCATTAAAAACCATTAAACCCCCTTCAAAAGATTGAAAATTTTACAAAATGAGACATTAGTCAACTAGTGATCTTTAATTGAAGGTTGGAATCAAACTAAATGATCCCTCAAGGTCTGACCATATAACATCTAAATATCAAGATTGAACAAAATCTATCAAATCGTTTCAGATGTTTCTCCAGGAGAAGACAGATAGACGGACAGGAGGACAGAAAGACAGAACTGAACAACCTAATTAGTAGCATATCAAACATCAAGATTCATCATATTCTCGATGTAGAAAATGTTCACAACCATAATTGTTTCTCCATATGATAAATCAAAGTCAATTTGTTTTAGAAATAATTGCTTTTAATTTCAACAAGAACACATGTAAATATTTGGTAATCTCGTGTCCAACCCACTTAATATTACATTTTTACAGTCGACTTATTCATGTTATAGATGACTATAAATTAAATATATAGTCACACGTTTCAATTTTATTAAATACTAGTATATAGGCCTGTTGGCAATAGGGGAAGTAAGCTTAGATAGTTAGAATGTAAATAATCATTCTAGAATAACCTGCAAACGCAAGCCATGTACTCTGTTCCTTTAAATCATGAAAGGTCGTAAAAATAAAAATCATATCACAAAAAAAAACTTGAAAATAAAGAAAATTATGGTAAATCTAGCTTGGTTATGTTATGTCCCGTGGTCTATACTACAAGCGTGCAATGTTTCCTCTTTCTTGGTCATCTTGGGGCTTCTAGAGTGTGTGGATGGACACACACACACACACATTAGTGTGTATATATATATATATATATATATATATACTAATTTTGAAGCCTGATGTGGTGATGTAAATATTACCTAAACTAGAAAAACCAAACCTTCAATTTGTAGATATGTATGAAATGTTAGGTTTTGTAAGGTTGGGTTAACTTGATATATATTATATTTCTGTTATTTGATTATATTAGTTAACATGTGGTTAACATGTGAATTATCTAAATTAATTTTAGTTTTAGTAAATGAGTTAAACAATTTCTTTATAAGCTTTTTTTTTTAATACTGTATGGATTTCAGAATCAGTGTCCTTTGATTTGAGGCTTCAACGACTTTTAACACTTACGTCCGTTGAGCTTCGCTGCTGGAAACAGCCACGCACAATTGGCCATGACAGAAAACTGTCTTGGCAAATAAATACCGAATCTATCCAAGGTTTGACCTTGTGACTTATTAATAGTTATTTGTATAGGTAAACTGGGAACCGCCTTCATCTCAAAATAAAAGCGAACTCAGGGTCTACAGGGGCCAAATAGATTTTTTGTGTGAAACACATAATCTCTTGAAATGAATCAGTTTAAATTGTTGAGTATAATAGATTTGCGTCCAATTTTTAAATAAAGAAGTAATCGGTTTGTATGAATACATAGCAAGGCTATGTAAATATAAGCTCAAATTAAATAAATATCTTTAACATTACCGGTCAAGTTTTCATTGGTAAAATAATCAATTTTAGATACGGGAGTTAATATGAATACTAATCTACAAAAACATAAACACAGGTCACAGTATTATAAATGATTTTACCGAATTTCAGCTTTTTATACGATTGAAAAGTACTCAAAATTCTATGGAGGGATATGCATACATATATCAGACTTTTATTAAAAAGATTTTATATATAATACATATATTTGGGTTAAGGGATACCTACCTAAAAAATTTAGATTTCCTATATCTTTGAGCTTTATGATGTTTTTCGATCTTGGTTTGTTAAAAAACCCCTCTTCCCTCAGTTTGGGACTTGTCACCAAGTACTATTGTACCCTTTTGGTTTAGGGGTTCCCTGCATACAAAATTAAAGCTTCCTAGTTCTTATGGAATTAAGATTTTTTAGACTTCAGTTTTTTGGAACCCCGCCTTCAACACCTCCAACCCGTCCCTATTTCCAACCATTTTGGAGGCTCATAATGGGAAATTTGGGTAGCCACGTATTCCTGCACCTTTTTTTTTTTTTTTTT
>CABFVZ010000511.1:118754-155301 GCA_902151445.1 Timema monikensis | reverse complement strand
TTTTTTTTTTTTTTTTTGCTATGGGCTACCTGCCTGCAAAATGTCAGGCTCCTAAGTCTTCTGAGCTTTGATATTTGATCAACTTTGATCTTTTAGAAACGTCCCCCTTTATATTTTGAATGTCGCCGATAAGAATTTTCTCTCACCAAGTATTCCTGCATCCCTATTGACATGTCATAGTGAACTTTGCATATTCAAGGACTATTTATCGTCTTGCCTGGTACCCAAGTGTATTTTGTGTGCTGTTGAACACAACAAGATTTAAACAGAGCATAAATATCTTGGCTAGCAAAATAAAACATTAAAAACTAAAATGGAAAAGACTATATAGGTATGTTTTTTTATCTTAACAATACAGGCCATGTCTTTTATTACACTAAAGGTGTTAATTTCAATGTTTTTACTTTAAGCTATTGTTATTACTATGGTCTTAGAAACCCACTTTGGCAATTTAATAAATTTTATTTCTTTAAAATGTTAGCATTATTAAAATATTTACAATTTTATTTGAATCATTTTACTTTCTGATAAAATCTAGAGAAGGTATTGTAATCGTGAAAAAAATCGATCTGGAGATTATGAAAAATATTTACATTTTATACCCGAACCCAGAAAAGTGGATTTTACAATTCTGTCCATCTCTATGTATATCTGTTTATCTGTTATGTATGTATGTATGTATGTATGTATGTATGTATGTATGTATGTATGTATGTATGTATGTATGTATGTATGTATGTATGTATGTTTGTCCCTCAACAAGTATCCGAAACAGTTGAATGGCTTTTGTTCAAAACCGATATTTAGATTTTAAACAGCTATACCTCCGAATGGTTTATTTTATTTTTAACCTAGCCCTCTCATGTAGGTTAGTTTAATTATGAGTGTTTTTATAAATTGAAAATTATTCCCAAATGTATAATGATGTTGCGGCCGGGGTTCGATCCTCGGTCCCGGTACAGATTTATCTGATTTCCAAACCCTTCCTACACCTCTGACAAGACATCTTGTGAATGTGTAGAATGCCAGGTCGCCACCGTGGTTCGGATTCCACGTTAAACTGTAGGTCTTTCATTTCATCTCACAATCACCCTACCATTACACATTAGCGTAAGTGCGTATAACCCGAACGGGTAGTAAGACGCGGTGCTAATAATAATAATAATAATAATAATAATAATAATAATAATATAATGATGTGTGGTTAAAATTCATATATAAAATTTGGCATGCACAATAGCGCTGTACTATTAGTTTTGGGGAAAATATTCATTGAAAGAATTTAATTGATGAGAAATATTTTTAAATTCTAAATATTTTGAAAACATCTCAAAGGATTTTGTCTAAAATATATGTCTGGGGATATATATGACAAGTAACACCGTATAGGCTACTTGTTTATAGAGTAAACACTCATTAATAGGTCAAACTCGGTACACTTAGCTCAGCTGGCAAATATGCAGTTGCAGATTTGGGGAAGGTATCAGTCTCAAATAATATATTTTGTATTACTCTAGTAGACCACCTTTAAAACGCCAGGCTATGTAGTCAGAAGATGTCATTTTTTAAGAGACTGAGTCAAATTTGACAGCTGCTATAATATACGTATACAATAAGTGACCTTTTGCTAAGGTTGGCTAAAATAGATTCATTTTTTATTCACCCTTAAAAGGTTCTTCTACAAGCGACCTGTCTATAGAGTGTGACTAGATGTTTGCTCTTATCTATAAAGATGGAAGGGGGAGGGGGAAAGAGATACCTTGGTTTGGTTAAGTGTATGGATGAAAGGGGGGTTGAAAGAGAAAGGTGATGTCTATAACGAGGTCATAAACTGCGTACATGGTGAGAGAGTCGTAAGTCGCGGACACCCTGTGAAGAGCAGGAATAAGATACAACACGATAGGTGGGCTGAGGAGCTAGGGAGAGAGGGGGTGAAACTTGGCGAGTTGTCCGTCCGTCTGTCTGTCTGTCACGGGACAGACGAGAGACTTTCAATCTTCGTGGACCTACCACTGAGTCCTCGACGTTCCTCAGAAACATGATTTAAGTTAAGGGGGGGATTTCAAGGAATCGCGAATTGAGTTCAGCATTATTTGCAGTTTTTATAACAAAATACAATTTTTGTTTGCCAATAAACTAAAATATTTCTTCTGAAGATACGTTTAGTACAAGTTTCTACACGTTATAATATCAACAGATCTTGAATTTCTGTCAATAGAAAAGCGGCATTTGATCAGAAACTTTTCAATTGGAGATAAAAAAAAATCATTTTAAAATGCTCCCACGACTATAGCACACTTTATAGACTTATTTATATTAATTCAATTAGAAATATAAACCAAACTTATATATTGAAGCATATTTTAATATGTCGACCAAAATTATTTCTATTTAACTATAAAAATGAGGACCCTAACTTGCGTTTATTTCCTCAAGATAATTTCAGATTGGAATAAGAGTTTATTTTCAATTTGCTCGCACGGAATTCCATATTATGTGTTATTGGTTGTGGCTGAATAATAATAATAATAATAATAATAAATACTTTATAATAAAGCTATCGGATCACTGGTTAGATTCGAGGTACAGGCCTCTAAAATAATTGACTAAATGTTGATGGATAAAACCATTTTATAGCTAGAAGTGGGTGCGTTTTATTAAATGTTTTATTTTAGGATAGTCTGTTGTTTATTGAGCCGTAGTGATAGGCCTAAAAATATAAATTTATTTGTTTTCATTAAGTGTACATATAAATTTTCTTTTTATAGTAATTTATTAGTGAGTAGGCCTATATTATCAAAGCACTTTTAAAAGTACTGTAAGTATTCTTAAATGGTGGCTGCTTAATCTGATAGCTCGTGATCTTAATTGATCACACATTGGTTGCTGACGAGTACCTGACGTCCATAACAGACTTGGCCTTAAAACATGAGTGAAAAATGGGCCAGATCACGGGATGATTATAGGATAGCTCAGTGGTTAGAGCATTGTCGTACTAACTCAAAGATCACGAGTTAAATTCCCGTGTCCAGGTATAATTTTTCAATTTGAAGAATATTCTTGGATTTTTAAAATGAAATCCTGAACACAGGAATCAAATCCGGCACTTTTGTCTTAGCACACAAGTACTCTACCACTGAGCTATCCAAGATTCATCCAGTTTTCAGGGTCATTCTTCACTTGTGATTTAATCCAGATTATTATAAGTATATATATTTTTAATTACTACGTTCAACACCAAGGTTGTTAATGTCTTAATGTAAGGAAGATATATGAGTTAGGATTTTTATAGGTAGTGCACTCGCATTTACATTAAAATAGAGTGAGAAAACTGTGATCCATCACATATGGAAGGCAATCCTAAATTGATTCAGTTGAGATTCGAAACACGACCTCCCAATCATCGGCTATCAAGTCTACTGGGAGTCTGACAGCCAAGATCGAGTGACCACCAGTGCGGATCCATACCTAATTTCTTCGTCACTGTCGAGCCAGACAGGATATGAACTTACCTTTTCTGTGTGTCAACCTAAAAAAAACTATAACCAATAAATTAAATAAACAAATTAAAAGTGATTTGCCTATTAACAATGATGATGTAATCAATTGTGTTCCCAGGAAAGGGCCTAGTAATTTAGTTCGACCTTTTCTAAGAAACATTGTTACAAACCCTACAGCCTCCCAAAAAATAAATTAATATACTATCAATCAGTTCAAGTTACCAACCTACGTTAGTAACAACCAAACCTTAATACTAAGAAAACAATATTATTGTAAAAATAGTCAATCCGAGCAGCGTCAGTGACTTGTTGGGGTAATGTAAGGAATGCTGGGATGAGATTTAAGAAAGAAATATTCTTCTGGTAAGGACAATAATAAAATATTCTATGCGTGTGAGGAGATTTTTAGGCAGTTGAGTGTCATTTAGAGTAATACTTTTATTTTACCCCGGTCCCTGAGCTTGTGATGACAAATTTCCCACCACCTTACAATTTTTCCAAGTCCAAATAAATATTAAAATACCTAGACAACTATAAATATAGAATGTTCAATAACAAAATAAAAAGACAAACGTTCTTCCACTCAAGTGGTCAAGATGGCTACAGACACTTTTAGATGTATAGTGTAGTGGAAGTTTTTCTATGTGTAGTAAAACAGTATTGGCCAAAGAACATTTCATTTATGGTGACCTGGTGGTATAGGGGTAAGGTGTCGGACTTCTATGCTGGGGTCCGGAGTTCAATCCTCGGTCCAGGCAAAGATTTATCTGATTGCCAAACCCTTCTTTCACCTCTGACAAGACGTGTATTAATCACAACTTGTGAATGTGAGGAATGCCAGGCCTCCACCGTGGTTCGGATTCCACGTTAGACTGTAGGTCCTCCATTTCATCTCACAATCACCCTACCATTACACATTAACGTAAGTGCGTATAACCCGAACGGGTAGTAAGACCCGGTGCTAATAATAATAACACTCGATTTATTTTACAGGTGTCAAAATTGTCACCACCTATCTAAAGAAAAAGCATCAAAACACATACGACTAACCCGCATTTGGGGTCCCACAGTCTATGACTCCATTCTCGCAGTTGAATGACTCACCAGGAATGTGGAAATAATAACCTTTTGGATGTATTTAGGATAATTTATCATCAATTGCTTCCCACTGTCACTTCACGTAAAAGCAGACACGTTTTCTCAAAATTACATCTCGCTCCTCCCTACCTACTTCTTTAGTGCAGATAACGTCAAGATAATCTAGTCTTGTTGCTGGTAATTGATTCAAGATAATCTAGTCTGGTTGCTGGTAATTGAGTTAAGATAATCTAGTATTGTTGCTGGTAATTGAGTCAAGATAATCTAGTCTGGTTGCTGGTAATTGAGTCAAGATAATCTAGTATTGTTGCTGGTAATTGAGTCAAGATAATCTATTCTTGTTACTGGTAATTGAGTTAAGATAATCTCGTCTTGTTGCTGGTGATTGAATCAAGATAATATAGTCGTCTTGTTACTGGTAATTGAGTAAAGATAATCTAGTATTGTTGCTGGTAATTGAGTGAAGATAAATCTAGTCTTGTTGCTGGTAATTGAGTCAATATAATCTAGTCTTGTTGCTGGTAATTGAATCAAGATAATCTAGTCTTGTTGCTGGTAATTGAGTCAAGATAATCTATTCTTGTTACTGGTAATTGAGTTAAGATAATCTAGTCTGGTTGCTGGTAATAGTGTCCAAGGTCCAGTCAGTTGTACTAAGATAATTTTTTCTTAAATTAGTTTCCCCACTCAACATCCACTTAAATGTTGGTACATCTCCTCTCAATTCTATCTTTCATCCTCATCCTTTGAGTCAACTTTTCAAATGGTAGACGCTTTGGTCGAGGCTCAAGACTATTATTTTGAATATGTATGATATTTAACAAGAACTTTTTAAACAAACATATTATATTAGCTTATTATTAGCATATTATATGGCCTGTGAATCATATGAACCCAGTTCAATATATCAGAGAATTTTACATCCAGTCTTAGAACCCATATATGCTCTAAGTTAACAACATACTCAAAGGAATAAGGATTAAGAGGGTAAATGAGAGTAAATACACCTTTGTTGGTGTGAAGAGAGAAATGTAAAACATGATGATAAATAAAATATTACTCCCATTATCCTCCAGTGTACTTGACCGAAATTCCAACGTAGACCACTAAATCACAGGCAATTCAGTTTATTTCAAGCCTGATGCCTTATACCCCGTGACCACATGTGTTGGAAGAACCACTTGATATTTAACAGTGGCTTACTATACGTGTAATCATCCACTCTTACCACTTAGCTACGTGGGCTATTGTGTTAATAGTAAGGGTAGTGAGTGGCTTAAAATATACTAGTTCTTAAGTCGTTTTCCTCTTTCTAGATAACTTATGTTAAATTCCAAATGTAAATGACGTTAGCCGTGTGGTCTGAAGTTTTAGACTCGAATTTCACTTGGTTTGTCGTTCTTGGGGAGAGAAGGACAGGGGGGATAGTACTTAAGTCCCGACCTGGTACACTGGAGTGGTTTTCCACGTGTGAATTTTACTGTGATATCAAATACTCCACGTTATTTAAGGTACATTTCCTTCTCTAAGCTTCCCTTATCGGTCCAATATTTTTATATTAAGTCATTAATAATACAATTAATTAACGTCTAACCTAAATTTAATTTGGCGAAAGATTACACTCAAATACAACGGAACAATGGGAACAATGCATAAATACTTATATTGAATTGAATAATTTTCCCCCCAATGGTGTGTTACGTCATCATAAAAGATAAGAGTGAGCTGGAGGGGAAAGTGAGATCAGAGTGGCCAGCATCAATACTACTACTACTACTACTACTACTATTACTACTACTACTACTACTACTACTACTAATAATAATAATACTTAGCACCGCGTCTCACTACCCATTCGGGTTATACGCTTATGTACTTTGTACACTTATATGTTAGGAATTGAGAAGGTCGAATAAAGAGGAAGTGAACCCGCATTTATGTGGAGGTAGAGTGTAAAACCATTGAGGAAAAACCATCCCCAGTTAACCCAAGTGAGATTCGAACCTCGATCTCCCCGCCCTCGGCAGTCTAGCTCAACATGAATCTATCATGTTAGCTAACTACGCCACTGTGGCGGGACATCAATATTAAATAAGCGAAATGTTGAACCTGCGAATTAGCAACACCTCTCTCTCTCTCTCTCTCTCTCTCTCTCACACACACACACACACACACACACGTAAAGCAAGCTCTAATTAAAAGAGTGGCTGGACACAGGTGGAACAAATAAAGTTTTGTATTCCAAGCACAGCGTGGCGCGAACTGGTCATATCGTACTCTACGAGAAGTGATGGAATTTAATTACTTTTCTTTTTCGTCACGGCTTGGTACCCACTCGGGCTTTACGCAAATATTAATTACACTAGTAGGATAAGGATTAGGAAGATATAATATTAAAGGAACTGTACCAGAATTGTTGCGGAGGAAGGTAAGGAGATCATACAGGAAAACATCCTCTTTAGATCTGACCAGACTTCCAAACTCGATTTCCCCGTCCCCGGTAGTCCAGTCTATCACGAGGATGACGAGTTACAGAATGCAGTCAAAGATGCAGGCTGGAAACATGTTTAATAAGAGCTTTGTTTTGAAGGAACATTTGGTAAATAAGATTTGACAAATTTCGGATGTCTTAAGAAGAATCCTTAACCTCCTGCTCTATCTATGGGGGTGCCTAACTGGAGAAAAAAATCTTCAACGCAAACATTTATTTCGAGAAGTAATTCCGAGGCCTCAAAGAAACTAAAAACAATCCTATTTTGTATTTTAATATTCTGTTGTGACCCTGTTTAAAAAGAGACTTTAATTATTTGTGGTAGGTTGTATCTACCTAAAAACATCAATGTAAAAGGGTTTGACAAGCCCACTCGTAATATATACCACCCAAAACAACACTATCTAAAAATTCGTACCTTATAGGAACCCCTGACAAGAAAATATAACAAAAAACATACATTTATAAAACAAATTACCTACAACAAACATTTGGTTGCTGATATTAAATGTGTGCTAAACATTTTAAGAATACGAAATAAGTGATATCAGAAATACTTCACATGCACAAAGTTATTCATATTTAAAAGAAATATTTAATCACTAATCCAGAACCACATAAACAAACATCAATTACGCACATACAATAATAACAGACATATTATACCAAATAAAATTACGATTGCTGTTTTATTTTAATCACGTAGGCCTACATGAAATACTTTACAAATACAAACTGATAGATTTTGTTGTATTTAATTTGTTGGGGCTCCCATGAAGTACGAAATTTTAGTTAGTTTTGTTTAGATGGTATATACTGCGAGTGAATTGGTTTATCCCTCTTACATTCCTTATGGTTTTTGGGAGATATTACTATTTATTGTTAGAAGATTGAATATATTATTATTAGCACCGCGTCTTACTACCCGTTCGGGTTATACGCACTTACGCCAATGTGTAGTGGTAGGGTGATTGTGAGATGAAATGAAGGACCTACAGTTTAACGTGGAATCCGAACCACGGTGGCGACCTGGCATTCCACACATTCACAAGATGTCTTGGCAGAGGTGTAGGAAGGGTTTGGAAATCAGATAAATCTGTGCCGGGACCGAGGATCGAACCCCGGCCGCCAGCACAGAAGTCTGACACCTTACCCCTAGACCACCAGGTCCCCTAGATTGAATAAAAAAAAACACTTCTTCTAAACATATATAGGTGTGTATGCTTCATTAGCAGAATCTCACCTGTGAGAGATTGAATGAAGTGAAAATAATGAAATGTTTGACGATTCTTCTTCTCTTTATTTCTCCCATAGCGACTCCTCCGAGAACTCTCGTTGGCAGAACGTCTCGATCTAACGCACTTTACTCAAGCATCAATACACGGCCATCAACTCTCAAGATCTCTCTAAATGAGTTAATTTAAACTTTAATACATGTATATTTCATAATTATATAACTTAAAATGTTTTAATACTATATTGACACCTTTCCCCCCATTATGGAGTGAGCCATATTTTTTTTTAATAACAAACCACTTCTTGATTGATGGAAGATCTTTGGATGACTGCAAGCATCTCATCGCTCCGTTAGGCAGCCCTCTTAAGTTACTCGTACTATTAACAGTTAACATATAGTGTACAATGACTTACTACGTATCCGGGATATCCGTATATTTACACTAGTAGTGATAGAAAGAGCAAGGAAAGATTCTAGATAAAAGGTGCCCGCATTAGTTTAGCTGAACAGTAAAAAACAATTTATAAAAAACACCCTTAGTACACCTGACAGGGATTCAAACCTCGATCTCCCATTCATTTGCGAGATAAATCGAGGTTACCGCTTTTGCCCATCTGCCAACCTACACAGGTCAGTATTATATATATACTGTACAGTATATATACTTTATATATAGTATATATACTGTATATTTAAAAACATGAATAAATGAAACCTTTGTCAGGTGGCTGCATTTATTTAATGTCTGGCCTTTTGGTAAAGATAGCATTTTTGACATATTAATCAATCACCTCTTTTTTTTTTCTGTATGCAAATAGAGTGGTAGTCACCACGTATATATTAAAAAGTTGTTCTTCTTTCCTAGTAAAAAAATAAATGAATTTCCATTGATTACTTGGCCATTCTTTTTACTAAGGCACTTCTGTAAACTATTTTATGAAGAAGCTACCGAAGTGAATAATTTGACTTCTTACTTATTTCATCTTTTCTGAATACTTTTAGATTAATTATTTATTAGCGTTTGAGACCTGATAAAAATATCCTCCTTATCCTATGAAATACTCGTTTCACATCTGATTTCAACTTGAAGTCTTCCATCTGAATCCGAGGCCATGACGATCCTAACAGGGGTTTGAACAGCACTTTAAACAAACGTCTTAACGCTCTCACCTGCATCACATTCAGAAGTGTGTGTTAAAATGAAATGCAACCGTTTGATTGAATAAAAAACTGCTCATTACATTATGGACTGTAAAAAAAATTCTTAAGACTTAACATAATAAATTTATTAATTTAATATACAATAATAATAATTATATGAACAATTTAGTCTCGATTGTTCGAAATTTCATATATTTCAATATAGCAATGTGTTCTGCACACAACCTATTGCATAGCAACTATTTAAGTGTTTATGATGACTCTAAAGGAGATTATGTGGAAAAGTTGACATTTAATGTAGGACCCAATCTTGAATGTGATATTTTCGTTAAAACAGAAATTCAAGAAAGAAAATTCAAGGATGAAATAGTTAAGAAAACACTTTATTTTTGTAAGCTATTCAATTCAGCTTGAGTTTTCGATAGTTTGAATTGTTCGACACCTTAGCTCAGTTGGTAGCTATTGAGCTAAGGGGTGGGGGTTCGATTTCTGGCACGGCCGAAAAAAATATAATTGGTGAAATGTGGGTTTTCCCTTTCACAGTGATGAATTAACTGCTGGAGACTGGATGTTGTGTCTATTCTAGAATGATGGTTTGAGCTAGGCCTTCTAGGAGTATCCTTCAGAAAACTTCTGATAATATGAAAATATATTTTAGAAAACTGTGCCGTGTCTCTGCAGAATAATTCGAACCCATGGCATTAGTTTAAACGCACCCGCACCAATAGTTATCAACCTAGCTATTTGGAGACTCACACGTTTAAGGCATTCCTACATACAAACCAAAGTTCCAGGGTTCAAGTCTAGGTACTGTAATATACTGTACATTATTAAAATACATGGTTTCAGATTTATGGATGAACTGTAGGCTAATATTATGTTTGTTTACTAAAGTAAATAAGATGTCATTAGTAGGGTCTAGTGGAAGAGATTAGTGATGAAAGAGTTACTAGAGAATTTATAAGGAGTTATATTAAGAATATATATATAAAGACAAACGAAAGAACGTTAGCAACAAGGATTTCAGCTCGTCTATAACACCAAAACAAATTATCGTTGCGACAAGGATTTCAACTCGTCTATGACGCCAAAACAAATATTCGTAGCGTCTAGGACTTAAAATCGTCTTTACGCCAAAACAAATGTTAACAGTGACAAGAAATTTAGCTCGTCTATTGAGCCAAAGCAAATGTTCGTAGCGCCTAGGACTTTAACTCGTCTATGACGCCAAAACAAATGTTTGTAGCGACAAGGATTTCAACTAGTTTATTACTTCAAAGCAAATGGTTTGCCTTTACTGGAAGATATTCACAGCATTATCTTTTAGCAAAATCATTGAAATTTAATTTGAGCCTTTTAATAACCATGGACTATACCAGGGACTCTAGTGTCTTAGGACAGTTAAGGGGAGGGTATCTTGTCTTGCAATAAAGCCCAGGTATACCAGTCACTAAATAGTGGTTCATTTAATAAAATGTCCTTATTTCAATCCGGTTTATCTATCAAACACATTTTACAGTTATTATATATATCAATGATACTCGTGGTGGTTAAAAATGTAAAGAAAGCAATTACAAGATTCTTGAAGCACTTTCTCACCTACGATATAACGATAAATTTTAAATGTGAATTTTAGGTAAATTAGTATGAAGTTGAAACAATATTGAGTGAAATTTATTATAATTATGGTTTTTATGTTGACTGCAAAGCAAGTTTAAGGACTAAAGTATTAAAAAGAATTTACAGTTATCTCCGAATCACTTGCACAATGTAGCCCACCAGTATTCAAATGAAATTCTCTAAATTCTGGAACTTACCTGCTTCTATATTATGTGTATGTATACTACTTGACACGAGGGTTGGTTGGATCCTAAACAGTTACACCATTAGCTATAAGACCTAGTTAACTCTGAAGAGGCGTACTAGGGAAATAAGGAAGAGAGGTAGTTTCCCGTTGCTTTCCTCACAGATCCAGAAGGTACTATTGCACATCATCTGAAAAGGCATTAACTGACCCTAAAAGCGACACCTTCACTCCAGTCATCACAGGGACTGGCTGGATATTGAATGTTATTATGAGTATCGTTCATACCTCTGACACTTGCTTTGTCAGAGCCATAAATGAGGCTGAGACAAATCAATGAAAGTAACAGCTGGCTCTAGAATATACAATGCACCATAAACACTATATATGATTAAAACTGGAACTAATTAAAATTAATCAAAAGAAAATGTGACTAATTTAGGAGCTCAATCCTTAATATTTAATTTTTTATATATGTTTTCATGAATAAATAAAAAATGTAGGAATATTTTTATATGTAAATAACTTACTATGAATAGTTTTATTAAAGGAATCTGGGCTAGGCCCATTTACAGCATTTCATAAATAAATCCAAATTATAGCAAGTATTATGTAAATAATTCTGAAGTATTTATAGTTTCATATAAAATAAATTAAAAATATTTATGTTAATGTCGTTTTTGACTTGAGCTATTAGAAGTTTAAACAAAAATAAGTCTTATGGTAACTAACATTTTATATTCAAAATATGCCAATTAAATCAAATCCAAACTTCGAATAGAAATTTAGAGTTTTACTATAAAGGCCTTTAGGCAACAGAATTCTAAAAAGGTTTATTGCATCACAAATATCACATTTAAAATTCCAGTTTGATCATAAATCCTTCTTAGTATAGGCTAGAGCATCTAATTCCATTACTTACGATTTCTAACAAATTATCTAACAATTAAGTTTAACTTTCACGCTTCACTATTATCAAGTTTTTTTTAACATGACAGTTTTTATTTCATCAACAACAAATAATAATATTCAAATCTTGTATTTATTTTTAACAAAAACATAGCTTATATATTATCTTTTCCCCCTTTAAATGTCGTTTTATTTCTTATTCAACCAGTAAAAATGTCTCGCATCAATGAAAGCCTCGGCCCACCCAATTCAAAGAATACTTGTAATTTACCTCAAATGGGGGCGGGGTCGGGGAGGGAGGAGAGGTCAGGGAAACGTGGTATAGCTCTGCCACTGACTTGTACTACACTCACTTTTTGTAAATACATATTTTTTTATTTATCCCTCACCCCTTTTTCCCAATGATTAGGCCACCTATTTTTCAACCCTCCTCAACCAAACCCCTTCCCCCTCCCACTTCATCTGACAGATGCATCGAGCCGCCGGTACTGGGGGCCCTAACAGAGGAAGACACCCGGCGGGGGGGCCTTGACCCCCCCTTCTCAAAACACCAGGGGGGCACCGCCGAGTCTTGACAGATCGTAATTAATGGACAGGTTGCATGTGCCTATGTGGCTTGATTTCAACCCTCTCTCTTCCTCCCCTTTCCCCCTTTTCTTGCTCATGCCTTCTAAAATAACCTTTATATTCCCATTCTTATTATTATCATCAAGCATGGAACGAAGGGAGAAGAAGAAAATGTCATTAACGGGGCTTGGAGAGGACCATAGTAAGGTTGACCCTTAAAAAAACATTACGTGACTCTAATATTGGATGTAAAAATGGCTGTACAAAAGAAATGTTAGTGGTTTGCTATAATTAAATTTTAAGTACTTGTTTAGTACTTAAAGTTTTATCATTCATAGCCGTGACGCGTTGAGTTTGAACTAATTTATGTTTTAAAGTACTTTTGATTACAAGATTATGTAACGTTACATCTAGGTAATTTGACCACTTTAAAACAACAAACGTACAATTTTATAAACCAAAATTCCCAGCGGAAAAAAAAAATCACCAACAATTTTTAAACAACCAAATTTTCTAAACCTGATACACAAGGCTATGAAATTAAATAGTTGAATCATTCTCAAGATAAAAACGTTAAAGTGTCCTATAACCTTTATTATTATAATTTATTCGTCCTTGGTTTACATGTGTCTCTGTCGTCAATAATCCGGGGGAAGAGGGGAAGGATGTATAATCATATATTCATAAATGTAAATTAAGAAGAGCGTATACGCTTAAATAATATACAAGATTAACAGGTTATTAAAAAGAACTTTCAGCTGTGACGTAGCGCGTGCACACACACACACAAACACACACACACACACAAAGTGTCATCAACAGACTACAGGACCCTATTAGCTAATAGAGCTACTAGGGCTGGAAAGGAAACGGTAATAAAGGACGCCACGTGCTATATAGCTAATTAAGACACGCGCACTTAGCATCTTGCCTCTACTCACTTTGATACAGTTTCTAATAAACATGGCGTTTAACACCGCCCAGTATTCACGAGGCAGGGGAAATACAAATCACTTTATGATAACGAGACGTCCACTAAACTAAGAGGTCTCTTGTGACGATTACCTACGGAGACTTTGAGAGATTGAATTCCTGTTAGGTGGGGAAAAAAACTTCCTCGTCCGACCGTAAACAAACTGAAAGTTATCCCAGACGCTAATCACCCTCATCGCATGTTCAGAGTCTGAAAACTATACAATGGAAGAAATCTATATCGCTTGTTTGTACTGTACATTTAAATGTACTGTACCTCGAATGATATTTATTTATTACAAATGTTCTAGAAAGTTCGGTACTCGCCCTCTATTGTTCTTCCTTTCTCACTTCCGAGGAAGACTCAGCCAATCCAGAGAAAGAGAGAAATATCAAAATGTTGCAATACCCCGAAATATCTCACAGCCCAGAAAGAAAAGATAATATTTCATTTTGAATATCATCACTTATTATATTTACTATAAATTAAATGTACACATATGGCGAAGAAAATGATCTCATTGCATCGTTAAATGGCTCAAATATTTGCTAATGTGTTAATATAAACATATCTATAGCCTACTCCGTTTTCCCTCAATGATAGTAGTCTTACCTTGACTGATTACACTATGACCCTATCTTATAAGATGTACCATAGTGTAAACTATAGGTCAGCAACATTTTTTGGGCTCCAATCAACTTTTACACTTATCAAAGGCCCCGTGATCACCCTTCGTTTCTTCACTCTGCTTTTAATTATTTTCATTTACTTTCTCTCGACACCTCGGAGAGAAAGTATTATGATCATAAAAAAATAAAACTCGAGATTTTGATAAATGTCGCCGTTCCATGACCCCCTTAAACCAAAATGTTTGTTTTTGCAATGCTGTATATCTGTCTGTCTGTACCTCGGACTAGAGCCTAAACTATTTTACCGATTGGGCTAAAACTTGATAACTGGGTTTCTTATAAGAATCCCGAGGGTATTTTGGAATTAGCTATCCAACCCTAAAATTAAGGGTAGTTTACTGAAGGGCAAAAAGAGAACAAATCGAATTTCTCAAATTTTGCTCTATTGATTTTGATTAAATTTTATATTTAGACTGTTTATCATTATAAACAAGATGGAAATTCTCATTTTGTCATGAAAATTACTTTGAGGGTACTTTATATTACTTTTAATAATTTCTCCGTAAATATTTGAGATACGAAATAACTTATCATTTTTAAAATGGTAGTATTTTAAAGATAAAGATATTTTATTTGATATATATTTTTATGTAACCAACAATTTCTGAGCTATGAACAAATATGTATACTTTTTGTATCAGATTTTTGAAAACTAATTTGATTCTTATGCTCTTTGGTGTACCAAAATATTTCTCTTTTTTCAATATTTCTGTGTTCCTAGTTCTTAAGGCCATAGAGTAAGTAACAATGTAGATTATTTCACTATGGTCTTTGGTGTAATCTTTCTACAACAATGTATAGACCCAATAAAAATAAAAATATATTTCGTTTCTCAGATCTTACGACTTCTAGGAAATGTCTATTTTAAGATAAAAGCGGGAGCAACTCTGCACGGTGCCCGTTATCATTTATTTCTAATCATATCTTATTTATTCCTTTAATTCAATATTCCCTACAATACTTATGTCCCTGCCTTTATAGAAATACATAAACTAAATGAAATATACACTCCGTTTACCCTGAAAGGTAGCAGACTTACCTTGACGCATTACACTATGGCCCTATCTAATAAGCTGTACCATAGTGGGATAATGCAAGGTAAGCTTGCCTTTTCGGGACGGTGCAGTTTCATTACGCGATTGACTGAAAATTGCTCTGTGACTGACTGGTTTCAAACACTTGGTGTAACCAGTCATAAGCTTGCTGGCTTTCAAGTTAAACGAAGTGTACGTATTATTAGAATCCAAGGAAACACTATCAATGTTTTATTTGATCCCCTTCTGACTATTGTTTTGCAGCGTAGCCATAAATTGTTGATCTCAAGTTAAATACCAGGTGTATCCCTACTTAGAACTATTGAGACTTTTATATTATTTTGTATGAACTGTAGAATATTTGCACTCTGTGGTTTTTTTTATTATAGATTGTTAGTTTGTACGCCGTAAATAATAGCAATATAACATCAAATCTTAATTAATTGCACATCTACTTACCAGAATAAGGGCTCTAGGTTCAATTATTTGCATGACCAGTGGATTTTTAATAATATATCAAAATGTGGTGTAGTCTTTTACAAAGATTAATTATTTATAACTGGAGGAATTCGAATTATGTTGATCAAGAACTAATCTTATTTTTAGTTTGTGTGTTAATTTGATCGGTTGGTTCAGAAAGTGAGCTCAAATTTGGAAATAAAATGCTAGGCATCTAATAATATTGTGTTGATATTGGTAAGAACAATCTAACACTTCAGAAACCCGCTTGAGTGGCCACGTGGTCTAACGCGCTAATATTGATTTGGACTAGACTGCTGAAGACGGGGAGATTAGGGTTCAATCACGGTCGGGTGGACTGAGCGGGTTTTCACTCTCCTTCCACATGAATGCTGGCTTATTGTCTTCCTAATCACCAACCCATTAGTGTAATTAGTACATAGGGGTATAACCCGAACGGGCTGTAAAATGCGATGTCAAAAAACACTAAACGGCGAGCCTAGCAGCATAGCCTACACCAATGTATGGAGAATTGCAGGAAATCAGGGGCTTATTGAGCACTATGGCATCGACTGAGTTAAAATACATAATGCTGAAAGTAGAAATTTTTAGTATTTTGATTTTAATGTTGACAAAGAAAATTTATATATATATATATATATATAGTATAAGAAATTACACACTAAACAACATTATTTATAATTTTAGTCTTGTAAATTTCAATGTGGGTGGGCGTACACGTACTGACAAAATCGTTATCTCTGCCTGCACCGACATGACACCGGTGATGGTTGCTGTAAACACACACACACACACCGACAAGATTACTGTCGGCGCTTGAGAGGCGTGAATTTACGTGAGGTATGCTAAGAAATCAACATGGCACCTGTGCGAAATAGGTTTCTTTTGTTGTGTTCGCTTCATCTCCGGGAGAAACAACGTCAAAAATGGAAAAAAAAAGAGAATTTTTGGAGTATTCTATAGTTTGTATCCCACAAGCGCACTCTGTTCTTCACTAATTCAGTCAAAGTCATATTTAGGCCTGCTAGATATTTTATCCAACTCTGGCTGTGTGCGTCAGTACTGGTGGCGTGACTTGTGATGACTTCGTAAGTTCTTGCAGGGAAAATCCAAGCGACATCATATTTATCGCGATCAAATACTCAAAAATCCTAAAACATAACTCTCCGTTGCTCGTAAACTACTTGGACAATCACTGTAGCTTTTTTTTTTCAAAATTTGTTATAAAAACCTTAAAAGACATTAGGATATTTTTAAAATCCCCATATTCCAATTGGTTTGCTTTGAAAAAATTGTTTTCTAATGAAAGAATTATAATGAAGTTTTTAGTGCAGACATATTTTCACTCTGCGTAAAATATATATGGTTAGTATAATTGTACGAAATGATCATCATGAGTGGAATTTTATTTTTATATAAGATTCATTCCTCTAACACCAATACTTTTCACAGTTTGATTTGTTTAGTTACGAGCTCTTCACGCGCGCAAGGTTTTAGATAAATCAAAGATTGTTAGATAGACCGGTCAGTCATTCCATTCGGTCACTGATTGACTATTGTGTTTGAAGGGAGGCTGGACATTATAATATTGATTTAATAATACACGTTACAATAATAGTTGGTTTGTCTAATATAACGCACTACATCCCTTTCAACGTTTTTTTATTTATTTTTTATTGATAATATTTGATGTGCACTTTCTGAACACACTTATGATATCAGCACACGGTTCATAAGATAAATTAATACAGTACTATGAAATTATCAACATCCAGTTCCTAGGCTGACAATTTACCAAAGATTAATATATAGAATATCGGGAATCGAACCTGGGAACCTTAACACAGAAGGGAGACGTATTAATGGTCGAGCTGAATTATTGTCGTACAAAGTGGACAACTATTAATATAAATTTAAGATATATCTACTCACTAATTTACAAGAAAGGTAGAATATGTTATAAATAGTGTGCACAACCAAAAGTGATTTAAAGTATTTAACATAATAATAATAATAATTAATAATCAAAGAGCCAAAAATATTATTTATGCTTTTAGTGAGGACTACTCCATCTAGACATAACATTCGAATAGTTGAAAAATTACACCTGGACACGGGAATTGAACCCGGGAACTTTAATTTATTATGCCAATGCTCTAACCACTGAGCTATCCAGGAATTGTCACGTACTTAAGGTCATTCTTCACTCATATTTTAAGGCAGAGTCTATGATGAACGTGCAGAAATCATCGGCTACAAATGTGTGATTTTATTAAGATCACTAGCAATCCCTTACAATTATAATAATTGTACAAGTGGCTGCAATAAGCCAACTACCAAGTCGATCTGTTATCTAATAACTCGTGATCTTAATAAAATCACTCCTCGGTCCCGGCACAGATTTATCTGATTACCAAACCCTTCCTTCACCTCTGACAATACATCTTGTGAATGTGGGGAATGCCAGGCCTCCACCGTGGTTCGGATTCCACGTTAAACTGTAGGTCCTCTATTTCATTTCACAATCACCCTACCATTACACATTAGCGTAAGTGCGTATAACCCGAACGGGTAGTAAGACGCGGTGCTAATAATAATAATAAAATCACACATTTGTAACCGACGATTTCCGCACGTCCATCATAGACTCTGCCTTAAAATATGAGTGAAGAATGACCCTGGGCACGGGGCGATTCCTGGATAGTTCAGTGGTTAGAGCATTGGCGTACTACAAAAAAGGTCATGAGTTCGATTCCCGTGTCCAGGTGTCGTTTTTAAATTTCAGAATATAATAATTCTTATAAAGCTAGTAATAGTAGATCAGGAAAAATAAATTTAGGAACGGAATGACGGATTGGTCTTTCTGACAATCTTCAGCTTATCGAAAACCTGGCGCGCGTGAAGAGCTCGTAGCTAAACAGATCAAACGGTGGAAAGTATTGGTCTTAGAGGGATGAATCTTATATCAAAATAAAATTGAGTTTATGATGATAATTTCGTACAATTATACTACCATCTATCTCAATTAGGAAAAAACTTTTTTGGAGAGTGAAAATATGTCTGCACTAAAAACCTCATTATAGTTCTTTCATTAGAAAACAATTTTTTCAAAGCAAACTAATTGGAATATGGGAATTATAATAATATCCTCATGTCTGCTAAGGTTTTTTATAACAAATTCTGAAAAAACTACTGTGATTGTCCAAGTAGTTTACGAGAAACGGTGAGTTATGTTTTAGGATTTTCGAGTATTTGATCGCGGTAAACATGATGTCGCTTGGTTTTACCCTGCAAGAACTTAAATATGTGAATATTTGTCGTGAATTCAAATATAGTCTGTATTTTTTCTGCATACTATGCTAACGTTATGTGAGTGGCGCTGCAGCCGGTAAGCTGTGACTTAACGTGTTCTTTACTATCTTCTTATTACTACGACTCTCGGGGCTTTTTTGGCAATCAATTTTACGTAGCTGTGTTATCACTTTAAATTATTGGTAGCCCACTCTATAGGCCAATTAATATAATATTATATTATTTTATTATAACATTTAGATATAAATATGAATATAGATTTAGTAATTAGATTGTGATAAAATGTAAAATAATTACAGTAGTAGATATTCACATTACTTCAATAGTTTGTCCTTAAAATAAATTTATATTAGTTTGTTGGTTATTAATTAGTATTTATATGAAATAAATAACTATAACTATTGATGTAGCTCTTAAATTAATAATAGATGATTATAATATTTGAAGAATATTTTTTTTTCACTAACTTTATTACAGCTATAATTGAATATATATCATAGTAAATATTATTTTTAAATGGCATTCTTAACTTAATATATGAATTTAAACATACTGTATATATTAAATATATATATTTTAATATTCACTAACTTTATTATATAATTGAACATGTATAGTAAAATATTATTTTTAAATGGCATTCTTAACTAAATATATATGTACATATAAAACAGAGGTCAGCATTTGTGTTTGTCCATAAAAAGTTTAACCAGCCCTAGATGTGTTAGAACACTGAAATTTGGCAGTATGTTTGGGGGAGTTCCTCATATAACCAGAAAAGTGTCCAAACGAGAAATTTCAAAATGGAACATCGGGAATTTGGGGATAATGGGTGATCTAAATATAAAAAAGCCTATCAGAGAAGGTATATGATTGAAATTTGACAGTCAGGTAGTATGTTTAACAAACAGGTTTTAAAAATTTGAAATATCAAAGTTGAAGTGGAAGAAAACTAATATAGAAATCTAGTTACAAGCGTGATATAATACTTAAGCTTTGCAGAAAGGTTGAGGGGCTACATAAGCCAAAGGAAGGCGGAATTTTAGAATTTTGATTATATTTACTCATTTTACCCTGTCTACCATTTTTACCCACTCATTATATTTTACAAATTTTAACTTTTAACTTACCACTTTAAAAATTGTATTAGATTTCTACTGTTTACTTTGTTTACCATTAATGCCCTTTTTGCACTTTTTACACCTATTTACCTTTTTTTTAATTAAACCTTTTTATCATAAAAAAAATCCTGGGCTTGGCCGGGTAACTAATGTGAAAAGGAGTAAAAAGCGATAAGGAACAAAAAGACCAAAAAGGGTAGAAAGTAAAACCTATCACAAATGGCAATAAGAACAAAAGAACAAGAATTACAAAAGGTACAAAAATTTCCAAAATGGCAAAAAAGGGCAAAAGGGGCACAGTAAGTCAAAAATGGTAAAAAGAGCGGAAAAGGTAAATATGGTAAGAGTAAAAAGTAAAAATCATAAAAATTAAAAATAAACAGGTTAAAAGGGCTGAAAAAAAATTAAACTTGTAAGAGAATTTTAAAGATCGTTAAAATGTCTAAAAATTGTCAAAAGTGTAAAAAGAGTAAAATTAACGTCTAAAAGGTTAAGCAGAGTAAAATGTGCTAAAAGGGTAAAATCTGAAGAAAAAATAAGTTTTAAAGGGGTAAATAGGGTAAAAAGATTAAAAATGACCAAAGTTAAAAGTGCAAATTGGGTATTTTTAATAATTAGTATAAGAAAGTAAAAAATGTAAAAGGTGAAAAAAGTGCAGAAATAACAAAATGGATTAATGGATAAGAAGGCTAAACGGGTTAGAAAAAAGTTAAACGGGGTGAATGGGATAAAAACTACTCAAAATAATTTTAATTTCTTTAATTACAGCCCTTTAACAACCAATTATTTATGTGGTGTCACTCTACTTTCTTTTTTTATTAGTATCAACAGGTGAGAGTGTAAAGTATTGTGTGTAAAGAAGTTATGAATTAATCTTCAAAAGAAATGTCAGCTTTAAAAACATGTTCTAATTACATTTTTATTTTGACACTGTGTATAAGCCAGCCTACTTTTGCGTTTTGTATCACAATATAAACCAATAAAGGATTAATATTTAAACATAATCTATGATTTAGTTACTATTCTCTGTGGTTTATTTTATATTCTAAAATTAACAAAGTTACTCTATATATTCCACGTGTGAAGAATGAGTACACCAACTAGTTTATTTTATAAAACAAACATTACCTAAATAATTTTTTTTATTTTTGTGCATCATGTCTCACTACTCGTTCGGGGTCTCCGCTTATCTACACTACTGGGGTATAGATGAGAAAGCTAGAATATAGGGGAGATGTACCCAAATTTGCGTGGAGGGAGAGTGGTAAACCACAGCCTAATGGAAGAAGGACGCCTTAGACCACGCGACCACCAATACTGGTCTGAAAATATATATATATATCCCACCGGATTGGTCAACATACACAGTATGTCGTAACATTTGAGCTTATTTTGGATAATAAAGTGAGGGACTAGCCTTGTAGCTTGTGACTATCCTTGTATCTAGGTGACTATCCTTGTAGATGAGTGACTATCATTGTAGCTAAGTGACTATACTTGTAGCTTAATAATTATCCTTGTAGCTAAGTGATTATCCTTGCAGCTAAATAACTATCCTTGTAGCTAAGTGATTATCCTTGCAGCTAAATAACTATCCTTGTAGCTAAGTGATTATCCTTGTATCTAGGTGACTATCCTTGTAGCTGAGGGACTACCCTTTTATCTAGGTGACTATCCTTGTAGCTGAGGGACTATTCTTGTAGATAAGTGACTATCCTTGTAGATGAGTAAATACAAACCTAGAACCCCTTTCTCGACTAAAATTGATGCTTAGTAGGATACAAAATTTGTATTTGTGCTTATTCTTATATCGAGTAGATATATGCTCGTTAGGGATGGTTGTATGGTATTATGTGTAATTTATCTGGTTAAGTTAGTTTGAAATTAGTGAGATGGTTTAATTACAGTATGTTTAAAAGTGCACATTACTTATACTTACACAAGTTAAGTTAGTTTTAAGTATTGTTCTAACTAAATCTGTGTTCTTAGAGCGCGTTCAATTCCATAATTGAGGGGGGAAAAAAGGTGGAATGGATAGCAAGATAAAGTAAAAATAGGTAGGTAACCAAATTTTAAAAGTCAACAAGAAACATGGGTTTAAAAAAAAGTATTTCCTATCTATTTTCTATTTGGTTACAAAACCCAACAGTTATTTTTCGTAGCAAACGTTATCAGAAAGGTTTTTCCACCAGAGAACCCTGTTGTCGTCGTCTCCTTGCACACATTTATCTTGTCCCTCCATCTTCTGCACTCCTTTTTTCTCAAACCTCCTCCCACTTCTTCTTGTTGCTGGTCTCCTTGGAGCTGCGCTCAGGTGCTGCCAGAGAGATAGCATCTTGAGGATTGTTGCTGTCAGGATTTATCGCCGCCAACCCCCTTCTTTCTCCTTGTATCTTCGTTGTCGCAACCTTCTTCCTCTCTTTTGGAGATGGGATGTTGTTAGTGATGGTTCGGTCTTTTGGCCCAGCCTGTCTCTTCTTCTCCTCCTCCCACTCCGTCCATCTTGTCCCCCTTGTGGCCCTTGCAAAGGGGAGGGTTGCATTTTTATGAAAGAAAAGATGGAGATAAAAAAACTTCATTTACCTAAAGAGAAGCATTTTAATTTAAATAGATTACATTTTCTGACCTTCTCATTGCAAACACTTCAACTTTGGATTTTTTTTTATCTTAAATATATTTTATACGATGATAGCCTGTATATTATACAAGGAAATGAAACATTTTAACTATAAGTTGAATTAAGTGCAAATTTTTCTAAGCTTGACATGCATGTGAACTAAACATCAAGCTTGTGTAGTATGGATTGATGGTGGCGACAGATTATCAGTTAGCGTACTGAAGGAGTTTTTCCAAAACGGTTTTCCAATGCTAACTGCACGAATATAAAGGTTAACATTGTCCATATGCTGCAATTTTTACTCCTAAAACATTGTAGTTAAAAGCGGGTAGCTGAATGGAGAGTAAGATGTGATTAAAAAAAAGTAAATGGACCATGTTTGATTTCCGGCTGGCTACTTTAAAGTAAACACCGGTTATATTACTATGATCAGTATGTTCCTAGTGCTAATAGCCCATAGATTTTTAAGTGAATGAAGGAAAACCAATCAAATCATAAACATAAGACTTAATTAAAAAGTGGTAGCTCTAGATGGTGGTGAATCCAGTTGGGAGGGGGGGGGGTGGCATGGATAATCAAAAACATTGAAACCATTACCTTAATGTTGTAAATGGCTACTTACTAACACCTCCCTTGCCCTATCTTCTACATGACCTAATCAATAACTCTTTTAACTTAGCTCTAATGTGCAGAAAAGTAAATGGCTTAAAACTATAACTCTCTCAAAAATGTAATATTATAACCAATAATTTATAATAAAATACAGATTTTTTCTATTAATACCCACTAAAATATTTTAGACCCATATACAATGCATATGTATTACTTTTATTGAAGGGCGACTTTTTTTATGATTTTTGTATTAAAATTATAAATATGTCGACCAAAATTAAGTTTTTCTTACAAATCGTCCTTTTATTATTATAACCATTATTTAAATTTATGTTCATAAAATAGCAATATTGTTATTATTAACATTACTATAAATAAAAATCTTTTTTAGTTAAAATTATTAATACTATACTTGAAGGAGCCCTGTGAAAACTAATCGCCCCCTTGACAACATGCCCTGGATCCGCCCTTGATTTTGGAGGACAAAGTTTGGATATGTTATTTCTTAAATAAAACGTTTTTAATGTAAATATTCTGAATAAATTAGAATGGGAGGGTTAATTTAAAGTAAATGCACCAGTATTTGTCAAGAAGGAAGACGGAGAATCGGATCGGATGGTTTCCAACCCTGGAATGATCAATTAAGCTTAGTGTCACCACACACTTGAAGTGAAATATTCTCTCAATGCTGTATTTCTTGAGAGAATGGCAGTTCTGTAAATTAAAATAAACAGTACAACACAATCACACAAACTTGTGTCTTATAATTTCGAAGAAAATGTTTAAAGATTAGGTTTCTAGTTAACTATTCTTAAGTAATTTTTCTCATAAAAACAAACACATCATCTTGCTAGTCACAATATACACTATTTATCTATAAATTTTAAACCAATTTGATTCAAATATTTTTAAAAATGTCAAAATTTTTAAAATAAGTTATTTATTAACCACCTTAAAGCTATTTGTAATTTTTAAACACAAAAACCTATTCCTATATGTAATCAAAAACTATTCCCACATACCCATTTAAATTTAATATTCAAGGCCAATTTTGAAAATTTTTAAATTTGTTATAATTGTTTGAAAGTAAACTACCATTTAACCTAATTTAGGAAAATAAATATATATTACAATTGATCATGTTAAATAATCTCCCATTTCCATTACTGAACCAAATGGTTAAAGTTATTTTCAAAAAATTTCAAATTTTACAAAATATAAACAGTAAAATATTATAAAAACATTTTTTAGAAAAAGAATATATTTTTAATTATTTAAATTGTATAAAACACTTTTATTTGTCATGTCAAACACTCCCCAAATATACATTTTAAACAAAATCGTAAAAGCTATCTTCAAAATATATTGAATTTTCAAAAATCCCTCATTAGTAAATTACCATTTAAAGAATGTTCACCAAAAATAAATTATACAGTTTTATTTGGGAGGTCAACCGCTACCTAGAAATCAATTTTAAACAAAACCATTTTGGCTATTTTGGAAATATTAAATTGTAACTAAAAAAATTACTCATCATTAATTTGTCCTTAATTTGAGGGCTATGAATAAAATGAAAAAAGTTCCCTACAATAACTGACTATCTAGTTTGAACAAAATTCATTTAACCATTTTGTATCCGTGGCAAGAGACAGACTGACAGATCAAATTGTAAAATACACTTATTTTAGTTCAGACGCACATAAAACGTAAAGCTCCATGATAATCTCAAGGTAAAAAATGTTCACGATTTCAATACTTTCCTTGGAAATAAGAAAGTAAAAATCACTCACAATCGTTTTATAATGTTTTAGTTTGACCCTTTTAATGAATGGCTTTATTTATTTGAATAATACTTGGCCAGCAGCTTTGATCTCATAACTGCAACATCTCGCTTGAAAGTTAGTTGAAAATGAACTGATAATACAGTTAAATGTTTATTTTCTGATAATTATGTTAGCTAAAATGAAAAATTGATGAAATAAACACACCATTATGGTTTATAGGTTTCAAAATCAAAAAACAGGACACATGTATGCTACTTTATGAAGACATAGGTTTATTAAAGTTGCACAATTATTTAAAGTTTATTAAATTTGGTATGGAACCTTTAAAATTACACACTATAAAATAATAACCACACCCATTAGATCACCACGCGAAGACTGATAAGACTTCGACCCCACGGTGTTTAAAAAGAAACAAAATATCTAAAGAAGTTTGGGTAGCGTTTTAACGATCTGGTAGACATCAGTTAATACTTCTCTGAACTTGTGCAACTTTTAAAAAGTGTTTGTCATTTAATACATATGAATAAAAATCTGAATAAGTCTTATTTTCATTGACTAAGATCTACAGAATTCCCTCCAATATGTTTAGTTCCATTAGGTTTATTTCTTTTGTCCACTGAACGGCCATCGATAAAAATATTCGTTCCACATGAGCGTTGTGTGCCTGGATGCTGAAAAGTTACTGACATATTATCAGTAGTTCAGAGTATTAAGAATTTATTTCACATGTTTTCATTTAATAGTGCCACTTTTGTTGGGTGGACATTTTACTCCAAACTTTTTTGTTTTTCTTCAGTTCATTTTCTACAAATACCCGAATTTTTGTCCACTATGTGAAAATGTCAGTCTTTAAGTGTTACTTTTTTGGTTTAAAACAACACACGTGTCTTCAAGTTGTTGCCATGTTGTTGGACTATTGAGAAGCATCCACGTAAAATGAGCATTTTTTTGAATTTCATTCATCCAGCTCACCAGGTAATCATGAACAGTTTTATAAAATGTTCGTACGTCTACCAAAAAATATTTAGCACATTCTGGTCAAACATATTCTGCCTTTAAAATGTTGTTTACAATGATGAGGAGAATGTTGGTTTCAAATCGTTCCTTTAGGGTATTTTATGTTTCTTTAAGAGTTTTCAGAACTCTAATAATGCTTTTGTCACCCCCTTCAACTTCTAATACTTTGATACTCAGAGCGTGTAGTAGACTGTGTACAAATAAAAGTAACTTTCTCTTGAAGGAGAGTAAAATAAATCCAACAACATTTTTGAAGGGTTTTCCAGTGAGAGGAGGTATGTCTTCAAAGCTTCAAACCGTTTTGGAACTCTTTCAACCGCCACCGTGTCTCGGAATGAGAATGAATTGTTTTATATTTAACACAAACAAACTCACAAAACTCTTTTAAATGTTCATTTTTTACTATATATATACTAAAATGTGAAAATATTTTCATGACAACGACTTCAACATCCGTTGATAGAGTGTCTGCAGCAGTACTCATTGTATTATGTACTAAATATGAAAAGCATCCAACACCATAATAATGCATAATTCAATGCAGCTTTAAATTTTAAGAAATTATTAATAATTTCCCAACGTTCACGCCCACCAATATTAGTATTGCAGTTATCACCACAAAATTCAATATAATTGTTTACACCTATTCCATATGTTTCCAATGTGTTAATGCACAGTTCCATAATATAATCAGATGTTTTATTTGGCAGCGAAACAACTCACAACCCCTTTACTTCTATTCCTTTCTTAGGGGTAAAGTACTTTGCAACAATAAGAAATATCTTTTCGTTATTATATTAAATGAATCTGTAGAAATTGCGGGGAAACTGGCTTGTTCTTTGATAACAGTGATAGCCTTTTTAAAGGTTGGGTTGCAATTACATTTATTTTTACCAAAGCAGTACATTTAGTTCAGGTATTGTAAAACTTTGCAGCAATTTTTGAATCAGGGAATAAAGTGCTAACAAGTTTATTGTTACAGTCACTTGTATTAAAGGATTGGTGGTGCTTGATAGTATGGTATGCCATTGCGATTTCGGTTGCAATTACTTTGTCTTCTTCGTCTGCATCTTTAAAAAAGAAAAAGAAATAGCTACTTATAGTTTTTGAAAAAGATGGAATCTGCAGTTAATGTTTTAAATTACGAACGTGATGTATAATGTCCTCTTTCCCACCATGAGAGATGCTGAATATACAACTGCACAACTTGCATGTAGCTTCAGCGTCATTATTGCTCCTTTCAATGAAATCCCACTCCTTTGTGTATTCAATACTAAATGAACATTTTCATTTTGGCATATTGTTTGAATCACTTAAACACAAACACAATTATCTGAATAAAAGCATGAACTTTACATTGAGTGCAGATTGATTAGATTTAAGAACTAATATATATAACCATCATAACATAACAAAATTAATATGTGGATTAGATTGAGAATAAATTGATTACATTAAAAGAACATATTATTATTCATTATAACATTAAAACCGCAAGACCATCTTAAATACAATAAGTATACATATAACATATTAAAATGAATAATTAAAACATAATAGTTTAAGTGAAGATGGCGTAAATTGATAAATTGTACGGTTCTTGAAATATTAAAGGTTTAAGATTGAACAATGATATTTAATTGTAAATTTTAAAATATTGAATTATATCTTATCTGATTGATGCCCTTGTTCCTTTTCCATAAAGCTGGTTGGTATATTTCAGCCCAAGGTTACGACATGTTTTGGCGTATTACATCGACGCCATCATCAGGCAGTTAACGCCTCATAATATGAGTTCGTCAGCTATGAAGAACAGAAACTGAACTTCAGTTTATGTGATAACATATTTTATTCTATTTTGTTTATATTATATACATTTAATTTCTATTTATTTCAACGGAGAATACAACAGATACATGGAGCACAATAACACCGTTAGATAGCGCTAACTTTAAGTTACAAAACACTATTTATCCACATAGTCACCATAATAGTTGTTTTTGCATTATTCGCCAGCGATGAACAAGAGTCTCTATGCCTCGCTCGTGAAAAACTGCACCAGTGGAGGTGAAAATGTTGCCTGCGTAGTCCATCATTCATAAGCCCAAAAAGATGGAATTCAGAGAGTGCCAAATCCGGACTATACGGTGGGTGTGGTAGTACAGTCCATCTAAAAGTTGTAACGTGTTCTATTGTCTTCAAACTAGTATGGAGCATGGCGTTATCATGCTGTAAGCGAAAGTTGTATTCTTCTCTGGTCTGACTCTGGAAATAAGGATCTTCAGCTTAGTCATAATCGCGATGTAGTGGTCAAAGTTCCAGGAAATTCAGGAGGATTACGCCTTTCCTATCCCAAAAGACAGTGGCCATCATTTTACTAACCGTTTGCTTCGTCTTGAACTTTTTCTTTGATGGTAAATTTGCATGTTTGCCACTACATAGACTGTAGTTTTGATTCCGCTTCGTGGTGGTGGCAAACACATCTCGTCACCAATGATGATGGGGCCAAAGAAACTGTCATATTCAGCCTCATAATGGTTCATCAGTTCTTGAAATACTTGCATTTGGTGGTCATTTTGTTCCTGTGTGAGCATCCACGGAACTCACCCTGCACAAACTTTGTGATATCCCAATGCCGCCAACATGGTTTTCAATTAATTAAAACCGACTATCAGCTCTGTAAAAAGTTTCCTTATCGTGATTCATTGATTAGCGTGGATGAACTGATCGACGTGCTCTTTATTTCGTGGGTGGACAGCTGTGCAGAGCTGCCAAGAACATGGCTTGTCAATAAAATTGCCGTTGACACTGATGAAACATGCCACCCTGGGCCTCACTGTAATCACATCCACTGTTTGATCTCCGTAAACGTTCGGCAAACGTCGATGAATGACAGTGGGTTCAATTCAGCATGAGGTTTATTAATCGTGAAATCTGATTCATGTATCAAATAATATAATTTTTACATTTATATATTAACTATCTTACATAATTTAAGTGTTTCTTTATTTGTTCCGAGGTCATACTCCAACCGGAATGACTGTCTTAATAGACTATATATTCCCCACAGTATCCATTTGACCAATCACCCACACTCTAATGTAGTGAGTGAAAGTATGGCTGTTGGCAACAAGAAAGCTTTAACCACCATGGGGGATGGAACAATTTACTAGTAAAGTCTTATTAATTGACAGCTACCAACATCCCCACTCCAGTTGTTAAATATACACACCACTAATGATTTATATATATATATATATTAAATATTGTCACGGTTAAAACCGTCTAGATTATAATATATTTTGTTTAAAGATTTTAAAAGGTTTGTTGTCTCTTTTCTGAATACTTTAAATATGTGTCTATGAATTTGTTTAGGGAAATAATATAGACATATAGATGTATACATACATATCCAATCTTCTTTGCATTCATGTATGAAGTATAGCATACAGAAAGGGCTGAGACGGATATTGCTACCTTGCAATCTCGACGAAGTGTACCATCTATACTGTCTTTGAGAGCCACAACCACATCAGGCTGTTTGAACACTCATTTAGATTGTATTTCCTAAGGATGTGGTATCGAAAGAAAAGTGTCGATAACAGTAAGTATCAGTATCGAGATTTTAATCTGGAAAAAATGTTTTTTATCCAGTAATAATTTCAACTTTTGCTTGATAATAATAATAATTGTATTTTCATATTTTCATTTAAACACGGAAAATTATAATGATTTAACCATATTATAGCATATTTAGGTCTATCGCACCTATGCTATGTGTTGGAAATTTGAAGGTATGATAGATAGTATTCTATAATGGATATAGAAAAGGCTTTACCATAGCAGCTTTCAAATTGTTTATGAAAATTTAACTTATTGAAAGTTATTTAATAGCTAAATATGATTAGTAATACATTTTTTCATTCTATTTTGTACCCTTCTTTAACCATAGTAAACATTAAACCAAGCATGAGTGAAAATAATAAAAAAGTTGTTTTTTTCGATATAGATCCGATACCAGATTGTGAGTACTAATATCAGTCAAAGTATCAAAAACGCAACGAGTACAAAATTACTAGTATCAAAAGGAAAATATAAGTATTAGTAACGTATCGATACTTTTTAATGACACCTAGGTCTTAGTGATCATTCAAAAATTGGTAACATATTCATTATTTTTCTTTCAGGAGTTTTAGTTAGGTTATCTACAAACGTCATACTTTCCATACAGGTTATCCACAATTAATTACTCCAATGGGTCAGGGAATAATGATGAATTAAAATTAAATGATCTCGCATTTGGTCTAAGGGAGAATGATAAACCATTTATGAAAAATAAAACTCCTCCGTTACCTGTCAGGATTCGATTCCTAATCTTCCCGTTAGTGACAAAATTTACAAGGCGATTTCTTAACGTAGTTTGCATGCCCACCGATGTGGCCAATATACGTCATTGAACCTATATAATGGTAATATCAACTCATCACCGTGTTAAATAAATATCACAAACCGTTAGGTAGATACATTAAAAACTAGTATATAATTGCAGCGATGGCTGACGGTTATCGAGTTTAAATGTGTTCAAAACATTTTATTGTGAAAGGTTCTAAGGAATCAGGCTTCATTAGACTTTATAGATTAAGGTTTACTCATCAAAGGCAGTCAACTAGCCTTAAATTTAGAGTTGTTTGTGTTTAATTCCAAGCACAGCGTATATATTTTCCCCTTCACACTACGATGATCATTTTAAAACGATCCCTTTCTCAGCTCTCTATCTATTTGTTGCACCAAAAAACTTGAGTAATAATTGAGTTATTATTATTACTAACCAAAGATAAATATTTTATTTACCGATATATACAAATCATGGTTTCCATGGTAATGTAAGTACACGATGTTTATACAGATGAGCCCCGGTGAAAACCGTAGAAAAGCTGGAAATTCAATAAGAAAATAGAATTTTATTTGTAAGCTACTATCTTTATCGACATCCTGAACTCCTGACCTTTAAAATGAGGGTTCGTGAGCCAATTTCCGTTTAGGTCTTTTCTCGTAATTTCAATAATTACCGAAAACAGGTTGATTTAATTTTATATATCAACAATAATAGCATTTTTTATTGCCTGATCCATAAGATACTTATGAATTTAAAAATATTGGTAAACTTTTTGACGTGGCCCTTTTCAACAAATAAAAAAAAACTCGAAACAATAAAAAAACATGGTCCATATGGGTACCTCTATGGATACGGATGGTGGGAAAATTGTTTCCAAGAATAATAAAAAAAGAACATGACTAGTAGTAGAAATAGTATCTCGTGGTGGAATGCAGAGGACACATTCTTCAATGTCCTCACCTCCTTCAGTTCCAACCTTCCTCATCAACAAAATACACGGCATGCATGCACCCTCAACCCCTCTCAACTGTCAGGCATACCAACACTCTTCTTCCTCCCCCGTGTACAGCTGCAACATGGTGAACAACCATTACAACCCCCTCCCCAACATACACACATTTTTCTTTCGTCTTGTTCAACGGAGCGGAGGAAATATCACCCGGGACTGTTCGGTTGTTGAGCCTTGTTTCAAAAAATATGTTACACATGTAGAGAGAACATGGTTCTTCAAGTGACAACACCACCACACACGGAGCCAGGGAGAGGGGAAATGAGTGTGTGTGTGTGTGTTTAGGGAGGGGATCCAATCAGAACAATTGTTAGAAAAATTAGCCTTATCCGGTTAATTGTATGAGTAATGCACTGCACCCGTGTAGTTGGTCTTAGGTATGCCTTTTGCAATAAACTTTACTTCTCGTGAATAGGAGATAAGGGTTTGAATATTTTGTTTGGGGTGCTGAGGGTAGTTTATCACTCTCTCTTCGTCCAAATGGGGGTAGAATTCCTCTAAATTCCTATCTCATCTTCACCCCATTAACGTAAATATAAGGATAGGCTGGATGGAATAGTAAGACGCGGTGCACACAAAATTAAAAAAGAATGATAAACGGGAACAAAGTTCGGTGAACGCGTCGGCTAGGGCATCAACCTAATCTGGTCAGATTTACCCTTCATGAGGAGGCTTGGGTATCGAATCCCAGCCTTGCTCAGTGAAGATTTTTTTTTCCTAAATGCTTTCCACGCATGTGGGTGCATTTACTTTAAATAATAGCTTACTTATTCTTACCCCAGGGGTGTAAATATGTGAATAACTTGGACCTATAGTATAATAGGATGCATGAAACGTATGAACGAGAAAATAGTAATGTAATTATGAACCAAACCCTCATAAACTTAATATTATTAATAGCACCGCGTCTTACTACCCGTTCGGGTTGTACGCACTTACGTTAATGTGTAATGGTAGGGTGATTGTGAGATGAAATGGAGGACCTACAGTTTTACGTGGAATCCGAACCACGGTGGAGGCCTGGCATTCCCCACATTCACAAGATGTCTTGTCAGAGGTGACATAACTTAATAAAAATACATTTTAATTTCAAGCTTGCCCTTTACCTGTCTATGTTATTGTTTTTTTTTATCTGAAAATGTTTAAAGGTCAAGTTTTGTTTCATGATTAATTTAGGCTCATATATTTAAATTTAGGTTGAGTTTGTATTAGTATTTTAATATACTCTGACCAGGAATCCCGAGGTCCAGTCCTTAAAGCAGTGTTTTCCATCCAATGGTTCGTGGAACGGTACTGGTCCGTAATCTCATTAGTGGCGGCCAACAAAGAAAATCTAAATTTTAGTTATAGTTGAATTCTAGGAACAGTATGTAAACTACGAGATATTATTTTTAGCTGGGAAATCGGTTTTGTTTTTGAATAATCCACTTTAAATTTTAAAGTGAATTCCAATCCATCCTGATATTATAAATAATACTTTAAATATATGTCTACACTTTTCATATTTGTGAATTTTATTAGAACCATTAATCTTATTTTATTTTGGTCGAATACTTTCAATCGTTTTCTCACAAATCATGAATGTATTGTTTAATAAGATATTTTATGAATCTTTAATTGTAAAGTAGCTTAAGTAAAAATTCTGAAAAAAAACCAGCTATCCATCTAACAATGATTTGTACTTCTCATCTTTAAAAGATCCTTTCGAAATTAATATTTAGCATTTTTTTGGTTAAAAACTGAATTACTAAAAATAAAATATTTTAAAATATTCATGTATAATATAACAAAAAAACAACAACATTAAAATCATTGTCAAAAATTGTAAAACGTATTTATAATGTATAATAAATACAGACCCTACACATCGTTTAGGTGTTTATCACACTTTTCAGCACATAGTCGGCAGGTGACGTCTGCTCATTTATTTAATTGCACAACAGGAGATCTTCCTATCTACAAGATTGCTAAAGATTGTCACTTGGAAACTGTGGAAACATAACAAACCAAAATAACAACATGAACGAAAAGAATACATTGGGACAAGAAACAAAAAAATAACACTATTAATAAATCACTTCGGAGACTTTGAAAGACTAGGTGAAAACACATATCACGGTATACACATGGAGAAGCGCGCATAAAAAATGTTTAAATATTAAACATTAATCCTAAAGTAAGTGAAACACAGAAAGAATGAAAAGGAATGGAAAAGAGCCAGCAATGGAACAAGACGTATGAAGCAGATGAAACTGTAAGAAGAGAAGCAGCTTGTGAGATAGAAGAAGGAATTCCTTCTACAGCGAAGACGGACTTAAAGAGTCAGAAAATAGAAGAAGAGGATACACTTTTTTTTGAATGGGGAAGGGGGGTATTTTTTTAAAAGGAAAAGATAAAAACTAACGACGAAGAAAACAATGTCACTGTTAGAAAAGATTTTGGTTTCGTGTTTGAAGATATGGTGACAAGCTTAAAACAAAGTGGACAAGTAGGAATTAATGTTCTATGGAGGAAACGGAATCACAAGATATGGAGATTATATCTCAGGGGTGGTGTCCTTCTTTATATGAAACAATGTGCGAGTTGTATCTTTTGGGGGGAGGGGTTATTTGATTGTTTTCAGACGACCGTTATTCTGGCCAAGAAACTTTTAACTTCCAACTATCCAAACTCCCCCATTTGAGACTAAGCTATGTGTAAATTATAGAGTCAAATTAGTAATTTGTAGAAAATGTCTTAAAGTTTCAAATAACCTACTATCCACACCCGTTATCACACAGTATAAGGCGCTAGATCACTAGGGATCTATTAGTATTTTCTTACAATGGAGAGGTCAAGGTTCTAGTCTCGTCAGAGTGCACTGGAAGTGGGTTTTTTCTTGTTATTTAACACATCCCTTCACCATGTGCATCCACACTGATCTGTTATCCCGATTCATTCCTCTTGAAACAAAGTGTTTGCTAAATTTGCGTTGGCAAAATTAGTTGCTCCTGTCTTCTATCAGGTTGGCTACGGCTCAATCCCAACAGGTTGTACCTATATTTATCCCCCCTTCCCCCTAATGTAGTTATTTATATTATCTTCATATGAATGCTGATAGAATTCTTTAACATTCCATAATTGCATTGGATTGGCTGAGTCTAGGTCACTGATAGCATTTGTACTATAAAGTGAAAACACTGCGCTTAAGGGCACAATTAAATTTGACAATGTTTTACTTAGCAATTAGAACGTTCAACATCCGGTGACTAACACTTTAAAGTTCCTCCCTGTACAATCTTGAACCAACTATGGCAATCACAAGACGATTGTTGTATTCAATAAATTAAAATAAGTTAAACATTGAAAAAAATCTTCCGTAACACCCAAACTGAGTGCACAAATGAACGCAATGTTTGTTTACCTAAGCACGATAAAGTTGTTTCTATTAGTTTAGCAATTTAGAGGCTACGCCACCCTCCTATACCATCTTTCACACATTAGTTGAGCCTCTACTGTTAAATTAAACACTTTCCATATATATATTTTTTGCTCTTTTGGTATATCTCTTTACCAATTTGTCAAATTTAAATTTCCTTCCATACTTAAAAGGATTACAAGCTACTCCACCCCATCTCTCAACACTTTTAAATTATCACATTCCAGTTTTAAAATTTTAAGACATATTTGTTTATCTGATATAGTTATTTTACGTGTCTGCAAAATTTCGATTTTCAATCACACCATAAAATAGTTGTATCAATTTCGAGCTCTTAAGTTTCTCCTCTTTCAATTTTGAAATTATATTTATTCATACATAACTCTGTTCTGCAGTAAGGTATATTTACTTACATGAAAAATTTCAACTTTATTTCACACTCAGAGGTTTTTTCTATTAGTTTAATAGATTGTAACCTCTCATTTCTTAAACTAATTTTGAAGTTTCATATATTTATTCTATTTTAAATTTTTTCTAATTGCTTGAAAGTATTTACATTTCTTAACACACTCAGAAAGGTTTTTTCCATTAGTTTTTTTTAAATTACTAGCTCTCTTACAACATAGATTTTGATTTTAAAATAATAAAAATACATTCATATCTTATAATTATTTACAAAATTTATATATTTTATCATATCGAAGTATGGTGTTTACTATAAGTTTTGGAATTTCTTCTCATTCCTCATGTACCCACCACCTCTCCCATTTTTTATTTAAAATTTAAAAAAATGCTTTGCTTTTGTGGTGTTCTCCTTACAATTTCACCCAATTTCAATTTCTTAGCACACTGATAGGGGGTTGATAAATTTAGTTTTCGATATTTACAGCCCTCATCCTTTCCCGTCACTCAATTTAAATTTTAAATGTTCAAATTCCTCTGGTTATTTGGGTATTTTCCTTTACATTTAATGAAGAATTTCAATTAACAACTATCCCTAGGAGTGTTTTACATTTGTGCAAACTTTGAAAGGAACACCCTTTAATTTTCTGGACTTTAATTTTCAAATTTAAGAATGTTAGTTTAAGGTATTCCTTACACCTGCCTGACAAATATAAATTCACTATCACATTGGTAAGAAGTTTATTCTTTTTGTTTTGGAAATTTTGAAGCCTCCCCATTTCACCAGCCCTCACATATAAAGAACGAATATATACCACTAATTTTTATATTTATAATAGTGATCTCTCTACATTACTAGCAAGTTTAATTTTCCATCATAACCTAAATGTTCTTTCCACTTATATACCAAGAC
>CABFVZ010000511.1:106716-118713 GCA_902151445.1 Timema monikensis | reverse complement strand
CCCCCCTTCTCTATCTTCGAGTTGAAATTTAAAACTTTAATGTTTATTTGTTTAACAGTCCCTAAGTCATATATATATATATGTATATATAAGTTATCTGTATGAGTCCTTCTGATTGTCGAATTAACATTTTCTGCTCCACTTAAAAGTGTATTTTTCTTATATACACCCTCTTCCGCTTTTACTTTGTTTCCCAGGGTCCTATATACAATTTTGAGAATATTTTGGCTATTTTAAGCAGTCCTTTACATATCTTCAGAATTTAAGTTTTTTAACTCACTGAGAAAATTTTTATTTTGTTATATTTTGAAATTTTATACCCCCTTTTCCTCATATCCTCCCCTTATATACCCAGCTACCACTTAAAAAGTTCTATTTTTAAGATTTAGGTTTTTATCTGAAGGGGCTCTACCTGCCAGCTAGATTCAGATTTTCTAACACAATTAATAGTTATTTTCCTCTCCCTCCCCCCGAACATTTTCTAGGTTCCCAATTTGAAATTTCCTAATTTTATATATGTTTTTGGTTAAATGGGGAAATCCCGCTACTTTCTTGCCAAAAAATATCCCAAGTTTTTTGGGCCGGGCCATAAATACTGTTATGAGAGAATCGGTTAGTTCCACACCTTTCTGCCCCTCTCTACTCTTTTAAGGGAAGAAATTGGAAAAACCCTCAAAAGATCTCACCCAATTCTAGAAAGAAACCATCAATTTAAATTTCAAATATATTTTATTTCCGTTTTTTCAAAAGATACATTGGTGAATTTCGAAAGCTTCCAACACCCCTCCCCACTCCCTACCCCCTCCAACCTCCACCCCGTGCCACACATAAAGGTCAACTTTAAAAAATTAAGAATTATGTGTTTATTTGGGGCTGTCCTACCTGCCCACCAAATTTATATTTTCTACGACACTAGTAGTTATTTTTTTATCATGGAGTCCCATATAAAATTTAAGGTTTTCATACTTTTATGATGATTTGGATTGGTCCCTTTAACTTCCTGCCAAATTTCAATATTCTACCTTATCTAAAAAGGTTTTTTTTAAAATTATAACTCCTATTTACCCTATTTTGAGATTTACCGTTTTTAGATTTGTCTAGCTGTATGGGGCAATTCTCGACCTTCGTGCCATATTTCAGTTTTCCATCTCTTCTGGAAGTGGGCTTTCAGTTACAGACAGATTTACATTCAACTTTATAATTATAATATATCATAGAGAGAGATTTTAAAATATGACCAAACAGATTTACAGGTCTCCCCTTCATTATTTTCTAATGTAGACTAAAGGAAACCACACCAAGATTAGGTACCTTTTCAAGCTGTATTACCTAACTAAAATATCCGTGAGGTAATACTTGGTCTTAACCATTTTAGACCTAAATAATAATAATAATAATAATAATACTTTTGCAATTATTATTATTATTATTATTATTATTTTCTCGACAAAATAAATTTTAATTTGAGCACCGTGACTTACTACTCGTTCGGGCTATACGCCTATGTACTAATTACTTTAGTGTGTTGGTGATGAGAAAGATTGGATTTATAGGAAGTGCACACGTATCAACGTGGAAGGCGAGTAAAAAATATTTAATTCAACCAGGACTGAACCCTGATAATCCTATCATTGGCAGTCTAGTATATTGCGAGAGTGACTGATGCCTTAGATCAAAAATAAACTTAAAATTAATTTTAATAGTTTTGGTATTTTAACTAACGCCTTGCTAACGCAATTTGACGCTATTGCTTTACGCAAAAACATTTCAATGGACAGTAGGTATCTGTGGATAATTTAAATTGTTATACTGTAATTATATTCAGTGTCCATCTCAATAAACAGTGGATCTGAAATAGTTCATCATTCATCAATAACAAAATGTTGACCTTAACGAAACTAGCATTGTGATAACATATGAGTCACAGTTGCAGTCTTAACAGCGATCAGATCACCGTGGAGGTGTTGTCTGAGATGTCTGATGGGCTCTCTCTACATTACCACCCGCGGTGAGGGTCCGGCACATCCCTTCAAATAACAGACTGTTGACCCTGATGAGACGGACTACCACCATTACCTGGACAAGATCCGATAGGCCCTTCACTTGACCACAATCATCGGTGGACGTCTTCATCGTCCGGGTCATCCTACACTGACAGGAGGGTGGGCAGCTTTCACCGCCCCATTCATCTGTTAGCCCTTTCCATACACCATTCCAGGCCCCGAAGCTAGAACCAACACTTGACATAGAATTATGATGAAAACACTACTGAGCTTCCATTTATTAGTATAAACACTACAATAAGAGCATCATGTTTGTTGAGTGTGTGCCATATTAAGACACCTTACAGATGGATGGCACAAATGCTTGCTACCCGTGTTAAGGTCATTCGAACATTGATTTGTATTGTACAATTTAAACAAGAGTATAATAATTTTAAGTTATAGATAGTAATTCAGTGATTTCAAATCGTTACACCTTACGAGCTATTTTACGCTTTTTGCGTTCCATTGTTACTGTAAATTAATGAACGTGTAGACTGAAATTTACTATAGCAAGACATTCACATAAGGTGTTCACAATGAAATATGAATACTATAAATATGTCAATGATATATTAATATTATTAATATTTCTACTATATTAATAATAATATAAATATATTAAATATTTCAATGAGGGAGTAATATTATTAGTATATATTAATAGCAATATTAATTCTATAAATATGTAGTCTTGTATGTAATGTTTGTAATGTTAATAAAAACGGTAATATTATCAATATTAGGTACGTGCTAGAACCAATTTTTCAATTCGAGACCATCTCGAGAACTAGGTGAGACGAGAAAACGTCTTTTTGAAGTACAAAAATGTACATTATGTTTACTAAAGTAAGTATATATTTTATAGAGTTTCTTTTTGACATTTGAGCTGGCACTTGCTTGAGAGTGTTTTATAGTTAATTCATTCAAACACTCAAGATATAGCTCACACACATTTTAAATGATATTAATAAAATAGTGATAGGTAGTTAAATGAACACCATTTATAATTTAATTTTTTAGTGTAACAGCTTATATTATCACATTTTGATATTGAATAACAATATTTATAACAAAAACATTTATTAATAAAGGCTGTTTTTTTCTGGGGGGGATGTGGCCTATTTTTGGGTTAAATTGGTATTATTGTAAATAATAAATTCCCGACTTGGTTTTTTAATTCCATAGGGCGATTACTTGCTTTTTTTATTTCACAAATTTCGAGATTCATCTTTTAACTTTCGAGTCAAGATCGAGATCTTTTTTTCTTGAATTTTCAAGATATTTTCGAGTCTTGCACGCTCCTAATAAATATTTAACTATGTACACCTAGCTATACCAAATATCTGTCTATACATTAATTACTTTACCTTAACAATGGTGCGCAACAAGCGTAAACCAATACGTGAAACCCCTTATAACTCATGAACTGTAATTATCTGAAATAATTGAGTCACTATTTATAGCGTATAAGTATACATTAACTTGTTATAACTGTGCAATAACATGTTGATGGTCAAAAGGCCTAATTTGGATAGAGGCAAACGAAAGATATAATAAATATTTAGGTAGTTTTCATGGCAAATTATATTCTAGCAAAAATCAATCAAATATTGCTTCAGTTACCCTTAGCTAAGTTTGTAGCATGTCTATCTACTGAGCTAAGGATCTCTGGTTCAATTCCTGGCATGGCTTTTATATGTATCATTGATGAAATGTGGGTTTTATCTTTCACAGTGAGTGAGTTATGGTTGGAGGCTGGACTTTGCTTTTCCGAACAGATAACAAACACACACATCATTATTTCCTGTTCAAATGAGAGAAGTATCTCTGCGCATGCGCATGTCCTTGTTCAACTGAGATAAGTATCTCTGCGCATGCGCATGCCCTTGTCCGTCTGAGAGAAGTATCTCTGCGTATGCACATGCCCTTGTCCGTCTGAGATAAGTATCTCTGCGCATGCACATGCCCTTGTCCATCTGAGATAAGTATCTCTGAGCATGCACATGCCCTTGTCTGTCTGAGATAAGTATCTCTGAGTATGCGCATGCCCTTGTCCGTCTGAGATAAGTATCTCTGCGCATGCACATGCCCTTGTCCATCTGAGATAAGTATCTCTGAGCATGCGCATGCCCTTGTCCGTCTGAGATAAGTATCTCTGCGCATGCACATGCCCTTGTCCGTCTGAGATAAGTATCTCTGCGCATGCACATGCCCTTGTCCAACTGAGAGAATTATATCTGCGCATGCTCATGTCCGAGTTCTCTCGTAGTAGACGTTACCAACTTAAGCTTCTCTGTGCCTCGAGGACCTACGACAAGAAGCAGTATGCCGTGAACAAAAAGTTTTATGAACCACTGAGTTATGGAGTTATTTCAACACATGCGGCAGCCGCTGACGTCCTTAGCGACTGCGGCCGTAATTACCCTACTGCTCTGAAAGGAGTCGAGTCGCATTCGCAGTTTGTTTGGGAATAATTTCTAAGCTGTGATAAATTAGAAAGATATGAATAATATATTGAAATAGTTGTGTAATTTTGACCAAAAAAATCCCTTCTAATCACAATAATCAAGATTTTACTGAGAAATGGCTTATGTTTTTAACATTTAGTAATAGCATCTATCTATGACTTCGCTCATATTAAACAATACATCCACACACTGGTTCTCCATAAATACAAGAAAATAATAAATCCTAGTCAAGAGCAATGTTTTATGCGTGAAGTAATATTAACGTAGTATCAACAAATCTCATCCTCATACTTCACACCCCATGTCATATCACTTGCCATCTGATATACTGTACCAGATAAACCAGCCACGATCAATGTTTACTGCTTACACCCGGTTTGTTCTAAACTATTTAGGTCGCTAGAGTGAGGGTATATAACCCACAATGGTTCCCTGAAAAATAACGGGATCAATGGATTAAGTATCATCTCTATGCTATTACTTTTTGAGCTTACTCCAAATAAACAGAAAGAAAACATCCCAAAAATGGATTATATGGTATTCTTATTGTTTATATTACCCATAAAAAAACTAAAAACTCTACAAACATTATATTTCTTAAACATAACTTAGGGATTTATTTTATTAAGGGTCTAGAGATTTAACATCTAAAAAACAAAAATTAAGTAAATTGGAAAAAAAAAAATGAAAATATCACTTATAGTAAGCCAGAAAAGTAATTTTCTTTCTATAAAATTGGATGTGTAGGAAAATGCCACGAATGAAAATTGGCTTGGGTAGATGGATACTAACCATATCCAGGTATTCACATCTGTAAATAATTAATACTAATTGAGAACACCGGTTCGACGGGGAACTGCCTTCATCTTGAAATAAAGGGGATGCTATAGTCTACAAGTGCCAAATCAATTATTGGTAAGAAACATAAGTGCATTACCTGAAATATGAATTTTTTTTAAGTTTTCCATCACCTAATTGCATTAACCAATAAGATAGGATACTCTATATTTTCCATCCATTTTTGTGTAGCTGTAGAATTTTAAACAGGGAAGCAGGAAGACAGGGAAAGTTTCACATCGTCTGGGCATATGCAGTATCTTTTCAGGCATGGATTGATATCGTCAGCTATAGTGAGTTGGAAAGACCGGTACAGTTTGTTGGAAGTACCTGAAATAAATAGGGTGACCACTCTTTTGAGCATACTGTGGAGTCTGAGATCTCTCAGAGTTAGATATAGTTCTTAAATTGAGGTCATATAAGATATTGTACTCTCAGTCCACAATAAAATATATAATTTTTGCAATAATTTTGATGCGAAACTTTATTTGGATATGTTGCACACGACAATTTGGTCGTTATAAAAATGAAAAGGTAATTTGGATGTCGCATGCCCTGCTCTGCCCCCTTCAAACATTAGAGCCTATGGCCGAGTTACGCATTTGCTTTTCTGCCCCTCTCTTTAAAAAAAAAAGATAGCAGCCATACCTACTGAAGCAACTACAAAGGAGACACATCCCTCAAATTTGAGAATAGGCACGAAAAAATATATATTCATAAAATGAAGTGTTTGTGTGTGTGTGTGTGTCATGAGCGTTGCGAGATATCTACCTCACGCAGAGAACTAAGATTTAAATTTTAGTAGCACTGACATGTGAACGTAGAGGCCAGAATTTTAAAATTATGATCGGAATTATTTAATTAATTTAAAATAAACCAAATATGAAGAAAAAATTAATTCCGTGAAAAAGTTTCGCTACTACATTACACACAATTTGCAATGTAGTTTGGTGTCCATGGAAGTTTGGTGGCCTTGGAAGTTTGGTGGCCTTGGAAGTTTGGTGTCCATGGAAGTTTGGTGGCCTTGGAAGTTTGGTGGCCTGGTAAATTTGGTAGTCATGGAAGTTTGGTGTCCATGATAGTTTGGTGGTCATGGTAGTTCGGTAGTCATGGAAGTTTGGTGGCCATGGAAGTTTGGTGGCCACGGAATTTTGGTTGCCATGGAGGTTTAGTGGCTATGGTAGTTTGGTGACCATGGTAGTTTGGTAATCATGGAATATGGTGGCTATGGTAGTCTGGTAGTCATGGTAGTTTGGTAGTCATGGAAGTTTGGTAGTCGTGGAAATTTGGTAGTCGGGGAAGTTTGGTAGCCATGGAAGATTGATGGCTATAGTAATTTGGTGGCTATGGAAGTTTGGTAGTCATGGTAGTTTGGTGGCCTTGAAAGTTTGGTGGCCATGTAAGTTTGGGAGTCATGTAAGTTTGGGAGTCATGGAAGTTTGGTGGCCATGACAATTTGGTGGCTATGGATGTTTGGTGGCCATGGTAGTTTGTTGGCAATGGAAGTTTGGTGGCCATGATAGTTCGGTAGTCATGGAAGTGTAGTAGTCATGGAAGTTTGGTGGCCGTGGTAATTTGGTAACCATGGTAGTTTTGTGGCCACGATAATTTGTTTGTCGTGGAAGTTTGGTGGCCATGGTAATTTGGTGGCTATGGAAGCTTGTTGGCCATGGTAGGTTGGTGACCATGCTAGTTTGGTAGTCATGGTAATTTGGCGGCCTTGAAGGGTAAACAAGAAGGGTTTGTTTGGCATCTACAACAAATTATTCTTATCATGTCGCCATAATGTATTAATTGTTAAATGTTGTGATTTATTTCTAATAAAAAAGCGTAAATGTACTAAAATATTTTTTAATTGTTTAGTTACCCATTACTCTTGTTACGCTTTACTTTTTTTTACCCTTTAACCTTTTGACCCTACACCCTTTAAATCATAAACCAATAAAACCTTAAACCCTTTAGACCCTTTTTAGCTCTTCTACCCTTTTAATAACTTTATCAACTTTTTGTCGTAAAATATTTATGCGGGGCTAAGCTGGGTAATTGATATAAAAGGGGGTAAAAATGCAGAAAGTCCAAAAATTGGCAATAGGACTAAAAGGGGAAAAAATTAATAAAGGTTTGAAAATTACAAAAATGTCAAAAAGTGTAAAACTGTCACAATTGAGCAAATATGTTGAAAAGGGTAAACATGGCAAGAGGGCGATAAGTAAACAAATAAATTAAAAGCCATAAAAGAAATAAAAATTTAAACATATTATAAAGGAGCAAGAGATGTATAAAGGGAAAAAAGGAAAAAGAGATTAACAGGGTAAAAAGCGTAAACGGGATAAAATAGGTAAAGAGGGTAAAAATGGTCAACAGTATGTAGGCTATAGAGGGTATAGGGTAAAATAGTATAAGGTGAAAAGGATAAAAATGGTAAATAGTAAGTCTAATTAAGAGAACAATGATATCAAAAGGGCAAGAGGGTAAAAATGGTAAGATGTGAAAAGTAAATTAAAAAAGGTATTAAGGTTAAAAGGGGAAAATAAAATAAAATGAAATTTGAAAAATGGTAAAAGGGCAATAAAAAAAATAACGATGTAAAAAGCGTGAAGGACGTTGAAAGGGTGAAGAGGGTAATAAGGACCTTGCTTTAAGGTACCTTTTCTCCATAAGTTCATTATTCCGTTTTAAGTCCTTATGTCGTCACAATATCCCATGACGCCGTGGACGTCATGCTCATATGATTGAGTTTTTGTATGACTACAATCAGTTTGTCTAACGCCTTTATTTGAGGACCTAGTTAGGTCAGTATCTCACAGCATTCTTGTTGGCACCCCTTTTCTTGTGTTACTATTTTGGGTACGCAAAGTGTGGAACACGGCTAGTTTTGTATAGTGGCCCGCACAGATAGTATTTTCATTTGCCCCTTGTTGGCACCTCATTTTTACAGGTATTTAAAGTTAGTGTGTACTAGATTTGATGTATACCTCAGGGAGTGAGTAATGGAATTAATGTACTATTGAGTACTCTGGCAGAACCCACTGGGAAAGGACCGGCCATAGTACAATTTTGTTTTGACAATTGATTGTTAGCCATCTGCTAATGCAATTCACAGACCATCCTCTTACCATTTATTATTTAATGTGTCTATGGTACCTTTCTTAATTTCAAATCAACCGACATTTAGCTTGGTAACTATAAAACTATAGTATTTGCAAATATATTTTGAATAGTAATTAATTCGCAATGTTTTCTGTTTAGACCCTTCCGGTGGTAGTCTGGCTCTAGCCTGGCTGTTTTGGGATCCAATACTCTCTATCAACTTAACTTCCTTTTGACTGTTACCGTGTCGTCTTGGACACGTTTTCACCCGTGCTACGGGAAGTTCCTATATTTTTGGAGTTGTTAAATCCTATCATATTTGACAGTTTAAAACTTAATATTTTACTTTATACTTCTAAGAGTTACATGTTTTCCCTAACCAATTTAACAAACATTTATTACTGTTTATTATTCTTTGGTCGTGCATTTAATCTTGTTTATCAATTGTAACCCTATATAATCATTTTAAGTTTCTTTATAATAAATCTATTATTGTTACTTATTTATTTCTCTTACTCTTATTAAATATTTCCTAGTCTCTACTTTGTTATACATTTACTTTGTAATAGTTATCTTTACCTCCTCCACATATTAGAGTAAAGGGGAAGTCAAGATACAAAACCAGTGCAAAAAGGGTAAAAATGCAAGGAGGAAAAGGTAAATAAAAAAAAGGGTATAAAAACCAAACGGGGTAAAAGATATTAAGAAGATAAAAAGTTTAAATTTTGCAAAAATGGTAAAAAGGAAAAAAAAAGAATAAAAGATTAAAAGGGTAAAAAGCGTAAATGGCATGGAAAGGGTAAATAGGGCAGTCATTAAAAATGGTGAAATCTTATTACTTTGAGGTAAAGAGGGGAAAAAGGGTTTGTGATAAAAAGGGTATAGATAATAAATAATGGTTGAAAGTAAATTTAATCAAAAATGGCAACAGGACCAAAAGGGAAAACATTGCAAAAATGCATCAACATGACAATACAGTCAAAAAATGGCAAAAGGGCATAACTGAGCAAAAGTATTAAATCGGGGAAGAAAGAGTAAAAATGATCAAAAATGGAAAAAGTAAATTAAAAAAAGGGTATACGGGTTAAAAGTGGTACAAGAAATGAAAAATAAAACATTAAAAAGTCGCAAAAGGACCAAAAGGACCAAAAGGGGTAAAAAGGTAAATAAAGGTTTAAAGGTTAAATGGGTAAAAGGCGTAAATAGGGTTGAAAGAGTAAATTAGATGAAAGGGTAAAAGGTTATTATTTCCTTAGGTAAAGAGGGTAAAAGTTTTAAAAGGTATTAAAAGGGTAAAATGGGAAGAAAGTGTAAATAGGGTCAAAAGAGTAAATGAGGTAAAAAGGTTTAAGATTATAGTGGCGGCTAGAACATGCCAAAATACTTTTGATTGGATTTAATTTTAACCTTCTAACAATGAATCATGTATGCTGTGACACTCTGCTTTCTTTTTTATTATCACCAACACGCAAGAGTTCAAAGTATTGTGTTTAAAGAAGTTATTACTTAATTTTCTAAAAAAGTAATCTTTTAGAGATCATGTGAGATGAAATGGAGGACCTACAGTTTAACGTGGAATCCGAAACACGGTGGAGGACTTACATTCCACACATTCACAAGTTGTGATTAATACACGTCTTGTCAGAGGTGAAGGAAGGATTTGGCAATCAGATAAAACCATGACAGTACTGAGGAATGAATCCCGGACGCCCAGCACAGAAGTATGACACCTTACACCTAAACCACCAGGTCACCTAAATGTAGTGGTAAAGCTGTCTTATAGCTTTAGTATTTCTTCATTTTTGCGGCTTTTAATTAGTTTAAAAATATGTGATATATATTTTTTGTTTTTTTAATTATGGCATAGACGTGCACATGTTTGTGCGCAGGGATTACTAACATTTAAATTTCAGACGTCTGTGAGGATTATGTATCGCACAGCGCTCATGATAGACATACAAAGAGACATACAAACTTTTTTTATTAGTATAGACTATAGATTAATAAATAGGTTTTATGTTTTTATTTTTATTTGTCGTCAAATTCCTTAAAAATTGTAAAATGCTAAGAATAACTATCATCATCATCATATACAGATAGCAAACATTTATAATTTGAATCTGATAAAGACTATTTTATGGACCAAATTAATAGATATTAATAAATAGTATATTTTCCTCCTGTTTCAATCTTAGTTAAAGAAAACTTACTCATATAAGCAGAAAAGTATATCTAAAGACATAGTTGAGACATAATCCTTTATAATCAAAATGCATTGTAATAAGCTTTCGAAGTAAAATTATTCTAAATAATAAAGTTATTTAACAATAATATACAAAGTGTTTTTAGTAATTAACGCTTGAATATTATTTTTCTAAGCTAACTAAAATACTTGTTAATTTTAACAATATGACATAATTAATAATTAGAATACGGATTTCAAATTTATATTTCATAAAATTTCTTGCTTTGACTGTACCGATTGTATAGACAACACTGACTAGCAAAGTCCCAAAGTGTTTATCAAATTATAATTCCCTGAATATGACATTTAGTTCTCCTGTTTATATTACTTTGTACACAGGCTAGTTACTTGAGCTTACTATTGACGTAGGGTCAACCAACCGAGTAACGTGTAAGCTTTGCTAATTTCCCTGCCAATATGTAATAATTTTTACTGTCTTATTGCCTAGAACGGAACCAATAAGTACCAAGTTCCTAATGGCCATTCATCACTGCAAAAGTGGACGCCCCCAATGCCAATAATTGAATTTGTAGCCCTTAGCCGAATAGCCAGTGGTTGTGACCTCACCTGGATTTTAATAAAAGCTACTTATCACGGTACGAAACCCAGCTCCTTGTCCAGGGATGCAAATTTATTCGCTGCTTAACGAGGATAAAAATGCTCTCCTCCAAATACTATATTATTGTTGAGAAGAATACACCAGAATGAGGGGAATAGAGACGTGATTCATCGATTTGCTACCCTAGAAAAAGACAAACTTTTTGAAAGAAACCTTTTAAACCCTTTTAAACTTTAATTTAAAAAAATGGGTGTGTGTACTTATGTACGCGCGTGAGAAGTTATACTTCTTTGGCATCATTTAACATAAGTTTAATAATAAATTCAAAAATTGAATTTAAGTTTATTCATTTTTGAAGTTATACTTCTTTAGGCGCGTTATGAAAAAATGATGAGAGTGAAATTTTAAGATGCGCGTGCATCACTGTAACACAAAAGTAACAGGTTGAAACTAAACCGCTCATTAAGTCTCAAAAAAAAAAAGCTATCAACAAAATAGAAATAGAACCTCTGTTAGTCGCACATGTTGGCACGCTCGTCGCCTCTGATCACTGTTTTCATATATATAATATTTATCCACATGTTTCTAGTTTCTACATTCACAACACGTGTTTTAGTTTCATACAAGTGCGAATTATATATGTGCTAATAAATTATATTCAGTAGTGATTTAAATTGAGTATTTTGATTAATATTATTTACTATTCGTAAATATTAGTGAAAAAAATTGTGCTTATAGACTTTTTCAAGTGCT
>CABFVZ010000511.1:19364-99958 GCA_902151445.1 Timema monikensis | reverse complement strand
CCCCCCACCCCCACCCTCACCCTTCTCTCACACACCCCTCACTTGACGATTGATAAGGACAGCAGCATCTCAGAGGATTAGGACGGCTATCAATACATCTCAAGTGACTCCTTTAGTCCTGACACAGGTTCAGTGAAGAAGGGGGAGGGGGGAAGTGGGAAGAAAAAAAGAGGTTGGGAAGAAACTTTTGAGAGCACGCACTTGTGATTCTAATCTGAATATTTTTTAAAAGTAGCAACAGGTGAAAAGACCCGGTGAAAAATCTTCACACATTTATCTCTCAACTTCCTGAGAAGATAGCTCTATTGTTGACGACGTCTATTGGTAAGAAGGGGGAGGGGTGATATAGGCTGCCAATGGGGAGGAGGGGAATGTCAGTAACACGAGAATGTTCATTTTAAAAAAGTATTCAAAGTATAGAAGGGCTGGAGTGGAATGTTGATTTTCTAATGTGGTTTGAGGACGTATTAACACAATAATACTTAGCTCCTAACCAGCCCCATGGTGTAGTCGTCAGTGCACCTGGCTATCAGCCTAGGGGTCCCGGGCTCAATTCTCGGCTGGTACCTTGAGTATTTTTCTCTTTAGGGGAATAATCCCAATGGTCATTAGGGTTTGTTTAGTTAGGGTTAAACTAAGTTAATAATAATACCGTAATAATTATCATCACATACATCATCTCATGGCGGGCACGTCGTGTTGAAAACCTCCTACAGTGTACCCTGTGCAACGCTCTGTGCTAGCAGAGCTGCTAATAGTATATATTATTATTATTAGCACCACGTCTTACTACCTATTAGGGTTGCACCCACTTACACTACTGTGTAATAGTAGGATGATTGTGAGATGAAACGGAGGACCTATAGTTTAACGTGGAATCCGAACCACGGCGGAGGCCTGGCATTCCGATCATTCACAAGTTGTGATTAATACATTTCTTGTCAGAGGTGAAGGAAGGGTTTGGCAATCAGATATGTGCCGGGACCTAGGATTGAACCCCGGACCCTCAGCACAGAAGTCTGACACCTTACCCCTAGACCGTGAGCTCACCTAATAGTTCATACATAAGGTGACCTAACGTGGATGTCAAAGTCCCTTCCAGTCATTTCGTATGTGCCATACGAAAAATAATCTTAGTTCCCCAGCTATTATTATAGTTATCATTATTATTATTATTGTATTTATAGATGATCAATGTAAGTGGCGCTATTAGCGCCTGGGATCGCAATTACAGGAAGCTCGCAACTCATCTGATTTCACAATTCTTGAAGAAAGAATGGCGAGTCAAACCACATTCTTTCATAAAGCCGTTTTTTATTACTACGTTAAGCACCATGGTTCTCAGTGGCTTAATTTAGGAGGTGGGAATGATTAATATGGTTTTTTTAGTGGCAATGCACCCACATTAGCTTGGAAAAGGGATGAAAAAACAGGATTAATAATACACATTTTGACACCACCACTCCCCCTCAATGTATTCAGGTCAGTTGAATGAATTTAACTCTTGTCTTCTCATTCACCGGCAAACAAGTCAATTGCGAGGACAACACCTTATATCGTGCTTCCACCGGTTCAGATTGTCAGATCTAATTGGGATGGTCTGCGTCTTATTCATAGCTCCTCAATGCTTTCAATCAAAGTTTAAATTGAACTTTGTGTTTGTTCTGAATTAAATATAATATTACGAGGACTAAATATAAGGTTAGTATAGTTTGAATTGCCAGGAACGAGGAGATTGGAGCTTAATTCACAGACGGATAAATTAAGGGTGGTTTTTATTAAATGGTTTTCCCTTCCCCCGATTAAATTCGGGCTCTGTCTCAGTGAAACCATGCATGGTAAGCTTGCTGCCCATCAGGATTGTTGAAGGGTAATGACAGGTTTTGAGAAAATACTACACAATACTCAAAACTCCAAAAATAATGTTATTTGCAAGTGGAGGGTTTTAAACACTTAAGTAGTTTATTTAGTATAATTAACTTATCAAATATAAATTAGCTAATTTGTAAATGGCATTCAACTAGTAATAAACATAAAACCAATAAGGAATTAAGAAACTACAACTATATATATATTTTTTTTAAGATTAAAAAAATATACAAATACTTCAAGTTATTGCTATCAGGTAGATCTCATGAATAAAAAGTGTGAATAACAGCCAGAAAATGGTCGTAACAAAAAAAAATGGCCCTGTCTTGTTAGCTAACCAGTGGTTACAAGTCCAATTCAAACTACAGCGTCAAGTATCAAATTGAAGTCCAAGATGCAAGAACTAGGCTGGCCTATTGTTAAATATCCATTGTTAAATATATATATATATATATATATATATATATATGTGCAGTGTTCTTAGATCAAGCTAGAGACAAAAATTGACAGTAACTATGTGCATTATCTTATGTGTACTGGATATAATAATTTAATTAATCTAATATACGATAAAGGTAGAAAATAAAATAAATACACCTCAATTTGTGTGAAAAGAAATGTTTAATTCGCGTGTTCGCCGATGTGGGTCCATATATTTTAACTTGATTTTTAAGGTGGGGATGTAGGGTACGCGAGAAAAGGCCAGATTTTCGCAGTTCTTATAGAAATACATTTGTTTTTCTCGAAATAAATAATTTCTTGAGTATAAACATAGAGTCTAGTTTTCTTCACTTGGTGATATCAACTTATTGTTGAATATTTGTCATGAGCAATGAAGAAAAGAACTGTCATTAAATTATAGGATAGCCTTGAAAGATAGTCAACACTGTTGATTTCATCAAGTGAAGAAAATTAAACTCTTTGTTTGTACTAAAGCAGTATTTTATTTATTTTGAGCAAAAAAGGTGTTGATATAAAAACCACGAAAACACCATTTCTCGCGTGCCCTATATACCCACTTTAAGGTTTTCATCCGTAACTAAAATATGAATTTATAGTAGCGTTAGCACTATGTATGTCTTATATTAATCAAATTAGTCAACAAAAAATTGAAAACTAGGATATGCTAGTTAAGCTGGTTTTACTAAAATTTATGGTTGGCTAAATTTTTACTTTCTCACATTTAATTATAGAAGGTATCGTGATAGTAAAATAAAAAAATAATTTAAATTTTGACGAATCTTGACGTTATATGTGCACCCTAAATCAAAAGGCAGGTTTTACCATTCTATCTGCGGCCATATTTATCTGTATGTCCCTCCCTGGGGCTAAAGCCAAAATAATGTTATGAATTTTGTCCAAATTTGATGTTTAGATTTAATATGCTCATACAATGGCGTATTTTTTATTCTAGGCATAAAATTAGAGGTAGGTCACAAAAAAAGTTTTTAGATTCGAAACCTTTTGTAAATGGCATACAAATTTCTGCTGAAAATAGGTATTGGGGTGCGTTTTGCATTATAAATCAAAATGTATCTTAGTTTTTCTAGATAAAAACACATGATGGTAGTTTAATGATGAGTAATTTTTTTCAAGATATATTAAAAAAAGTTTATTTTTATTTAGCACCACGTCTTACTAAACGTTTGGGTTATAGGAAAAATATTTAAATGTTAGAAAGTGTGCGAGATTTTCTCGTACCAATGTTTTTACATTTAGAAGTGATTTAGAACTATATTTAGTACACGGTATGAATGACATTTCAAAAGAGGAAAAATTTTTGCGGTCAACACTGATATAATTTTTATTATTATTATTATTATTATTATTATTATTATTATTATTATTATTATTATTATTATTATTATTATTACTGACCGCTGCAGACCACACTACTTGAGGTAGGAATCATAAAATTATTTTTACTAGCGTTGTATAACTGTTTGACGTTCTTCCTAACACATTTCCACAAATGTTGGCCACACTTTGCCACGAGGACAACTGTAAACATTCCACATTTAATAATTAAAGAGTTATCTGATATCTAGACAAATTATTAGTCTATACCCAGATTTTGTTAGGAATAACAGTACTTGGTGACTACTCTTGTAACTAAAACAATTTTAATATATTCGCACATCAAGTCATGTGATCTGCAGTTGTCATTTTTGATAGATATTATCAATACCTATAAAATAGCAGTATTAAAATACTAAAATGTTATAATCATTGGCCGCAAAGAAATATGTTTGAATTATCTGTACTGTTCTTGGTTCTTCCAACAAATATCAGCAATTAGATATACTTCATTGTATTCATGCGTCAAGCTACTTTATCTGCAGCTGTCATTTTAGAGATATCTTATATATACCTATCAAATAAAAATAATTAAACTATCATTTTCAGTATAAAAAAATTTTCTTTGTGTTTTTTAAAAGGCCCTCCCGATGAAAATTGGATGTCATGATTTATGTTTTTCTCGATACCAATTCCTAAACATTTACTTTTTCAATATTTCTCCAAGCATCTAAAGACACATTAAAAATGTAGAATTTAGTTAAAAAGGTTTCTTACACATTTGAAAATAAATGGTACGTTATACCACACAGGCTCTCTCTTTTTTTATCATAAAATATAAACATTTACTAAAAATTTGTAAGATTTGTGAAACAATATAAAATGTACACAAAAGGGAAACAATCTATTAGTATACACTGTTGCAGGAACACTAAACTAAAGAGAATATATGTAATAACATATACTGTTATAGACACATTGAGAAGAGACGAACATATCTGTCCAACAAAGAGTATAACAATCAATTTCATTTTCAAAGACTTGAATAAAAAAATATAAGTTAAGTATAATTGCTTATAGCTCGGAACCATTCATTTTATAAAAATATGTTTCAAGCAAAAGAGTTTCATAATTTAATAATGTTACATCTTAACAATGATAGGTTATTTCGTATCTCAATTAGTTGTGGGAGAATGATCGAAGTTGGAAATTTCTGCTTATGTAAAGTATCTTCAGAAAATTAAAATTTCAATTTTTATTGTAATGTTAAACAGTGTCTAGACAAAAAATGTAATCAAAATCGTTAGAGCCGATTTCAATAAACTTTCCTTAAGTAAACTACCCTTAATTTTAGGGCAAGAAACCTAATTCAAAAAAATCCCTCGTGAAAACTATATGAAAATCTTAGGTACAAATAAGTTATTTAGCCTGATCAGTAAAATGGTTTCGGCTATAAACCAAGATACAGACACACAGATGATATCGGAAAAAAAAAACACAATTTTTTGGGTTCAGGTGGTCATGAAATGTCAATAGGCATCAAAACCTCAAATTCGTTTTTTTTTTACAATCACAATACTTTCTCCACTCAAAGGTTCACGAGAAAGTTAAAACAACTTTTAAAAAAAATGCTAATAGAAAAAAATTAAACGAAGCTTTTATATTATTTTGATTTCTACAGGATCATTAGAACAAATAGGCAAGTTTGATCACAAAAAACTAAAATGGGCACAATGGAAAATTACCTAGTTCTGAATACTACCGTTTCTTTTAGACACCATAGTTTTCAATTACTTGGATATGAGAGCCAAGGTTCAAGCTATCAAGAAGCGTGATATTAATATTGATTTTTGATTCTTTAAATGCCAAAAATAATCGAGGTTATCGAGGGATCTAGTTTATATCCCCAGCATAGTTTTGCGTACGTGGTTTGCCATCACACCCTAATATCTAAACCGGTATCTTTGCTTTCTAATTATGTCACGCGATATGGTTAATTTTAAAACACAGATAGTATGAATTACGCATTAAACCTCGAATTGAGTGTTATAAAATGTTTAACTTTGTTTTGATCGATTTCATTGAGTTAATTGTGTATCTTATTTTTATATTTTCATTTTTTTTTATAATAAACTTTAGTGGTTGATTAAAATAAAAATATAGCTATGACTAAGCTTTATTTTAATTTGTTTGCTGATTACAAATAATGTTATTTATAATTGAAACTATCACTCCTATCTCCCCCTCTCCCTTCACTAAGCTATACCTATGACCTTGGGGTCCTTTATTCCAGAAGGCAACCCCGTACTATGCACACCCTAATGAGCTGAGATGTGCACTTCTAGTGTCCCTAACATATATATGAATCCTTCCTGGTCCTTGTACCTAGACTCTCCAAGATTGAAGTCACTTTTCATTCATCCGAAGCTCGTATTAAATGAATCAGTCTCGTTGTGTTATTGGACGCCCATAGCTAAACACACCACTGGTGAGAGATGTTTAGAAGCGGGTTAGTGGTCCATTGAGGATCTTCGTCACGTCACGATGACTCGAGAGAAAGAGGGTTTGACCCAAAAAGGTGTTGTTGTTTTTTTGGCAGAATGGCATCGTCACTTTTCCCCTCGGAATGTCCCGTCGTTTGTCCATCGATAATTAAGTTTCATGCCTCGTTTAAGGGGATGAGATGTACAAAAATCAAACGGGCTCAGAGAGAATCGTCTGTACATTCCGTGTCATGAAAAGGTTTTTCGGCCTAAAGAATACAGATAAGATTTAGGGCTATTTATATACAGTCGATATTTGGACGTCATGCAATATCCCATTTAAACTGAACTGATTGTTATTTGCCTCAGTTTCAGCCATGGCGGGAATCAAATCCGGCAACGTCAGCTCAATAGGCAAACACGCTACCAACAGGGCTTAAGTTTTGAAATAAATATATTATTGCATTTTCAGTATTAAAATAATATAAAAATCCTATAATGTATTCTACTATATACTTCTACCAACTGTTATTCTAGACAAAATAACTTTTTCGTTTTGTTTGAATATAGTAGTTGACCTTGAGCGCAAGGTAAAGTAGTTATGAGTTATTCAAAGATGGAGGATGGCCTAACCCAGTGCATCCGACAATCCCGACATGTGAGTGCATCAGATTGTAGAGACTCAACTACCCCATTATTAGATTACTGAAAAGGAGCCTCATATCTCACAAATGGGAATTAATTTATAATGAATATTTTTTGTACTGTCATATTTTAACTCAGCAGAAAACCAACAACCCGAACAGATATTAAGATGCGGCGATAAAAAAACTTATACATTAAGTTCAAAAGTTATTTGTATGTGATACTAGTTAATTGTTTGATAAGGGATAAAGCAATTTTTAATTCATAAACTTAAGTTCAGCTTGTTTTTATTTAATTTAAAACAATTAGTTTGTATACGTGCTCCATGTTTTACTACCCATCTGGGCTGTTTGCATATTCACAGTGATGGGGTAGAAATGAAGAAGGTATAGTTCTAGAAGAAATACACCCTAGTGTTTGTGGACGGGGAATGGGAAAACATTTAGGTGAAAATAGCCTCAGTACACTCATACAGAAAGGGATAACAGTGTAATATTATACTTATTTCTCTATGGTACATTAACCTGGGATTTGGCAACGACCTTCCCTATTACTTAGACAAGGCCGAAATAGTGAGGCCTTAGTTCACATTTACACTGGTGCACGTTTTAATATTATTAAATATCTTATACAATATTATAATGCCTAATTATTATGTTCTTCAACACTTGTAAATGGTTAAACTTGAACTAAATGATATCACCACATGCAATTGATAAATAAATGACCCGCCTCGATGGCGTAGTTGGCTAACGCGCTAGTCGTGTTGAGCTCAAACACCGAGGACGGGGAGATCGAGGTTCGAATCTCGGTCAGGTGAACTGGGGGTGGTTTTTCCTAAATGGTTTTCAACTCTCCCTCCACGCAAATGCGGGTTCACTTCCTCTAATTCAACCTTCCCAATTCCTAATCCATTAGCGTAATTAGTACTTAAAGCGTATAACCCGAACGGGTAGTAAGATGCGGTGCTAAATATTATTAAATAAGTGCATGTAAATAAATATACATATATTTGCTTGTCAATTATCAATGTCTTAGTATCATAGCAAATCTAATGTAAACTGTAAAAAAAGAGGAAAGTGGGCATTTGATGAACCTCTTCATATCTTCAAAAGCCCCCCTCCCTCCTCCTAACCATTCTGAGTTAACTGTTTTGTTTATAATACTAGCCTAGTACCCACATTATTGGATGTTTTTTATTACATTCTTTTAAAATGTCCGCCGTTAATCAAACCCCCAAATATATATTTTAAAATTAGGCAACGTTTATAATACCACAATTTGACAGTTTGAGTGATAAAGGTCTTTAAAAAGGGCTGATGAAAACTCTAAGAATATCTTTGAACCGTTCTTTATTTGCAACATGGAATCTTAATTATTTTTTTAATTAGGTGGCGGGAATGTCACAGATGCATTTCACATATTCACTAACTTAAAAAAATATTAACTGGCCTGAAATAATATTTATACTTATTACTGACGACATAATTATATGATCGAAACAATCCATCTCTTAAACGATGATGCTTTCTGCAGGGTAAAACTAAAATAGACAAACATCCACACAAATCGAACGTTAGGCTTAAAAAATGTACTTCTGAAAATAAAATAAAAAGTTAAAAAACAAAATGCCACTTTATTCTATCGAAAACTTCACAATTAATGGATTTTTACACCCTCAACCCTTCCCTCCGTACTACTCCACCTCAAATGCAAGAAAGTATAATTTATTACTTTTCTCACGATTTATTTTTCTCTAGTTTCCCCCCCACTCTCCACGTCTTACCACCCATCTGAAATATTTGAATGTTGAAACTAATAAGATATGAATGAGAAAGGAAGGGAGGGAGGGACGGAAGATAATTTATTGTTGTTAAATTGAGTTTGTTGGGGTTGTTTGTTTGGTCAAATGTTGGTTTTATTGTGTCTGTCCGAGAATTAAACTATGATAAGCCGCATAATATACTGTAACTCTACAGATAATTACATACAACCCACCTCGGTGGCGTAGTTGGCTAACGCGCTAGTCGTGTTGAGCTCGACCGCCGAGGACGGGGAGATCAAGGTTCGAATCTCGGTCGGGTGAACTAGGGGTGGTTTTTCCTAAATGGTTTTCCACTCAACCTCCACGCAAATGCGGGCTCACTTCCTCTAATCCAACCTTCCCAATTCCCAATCGATTAGCGTAATTAGTACTTAAGGCGTATAACCCGAACGGGTAGTAAGACGCGGTGCTAAATAATAATAATAATAATAACATACATATGTGTGTATATATGCATACCTGCATCAACAGTCTTCCTGTTTAAGATGTCCCTCTCGAAACAATCTGGATTGTTGGTGACGGGGAGGTCAAGATTCGAATCCCGAAATAGTGTAATGCTACTGAATTATTTTACACAACTCACCCTCTCCGCAAATACTGGTACATTCCTCTAAATCATACCGTGCTATTTCTCAATCCATTAGAGTAAATATGCAGATATCCCAAATAGACCGTAAGAAGTGGTTTACAAATACTGTAGGGAAAAGCCGCTCTTTCACGGTCCATTTATCGAGATATTAGATGCACGGAAATCACATCAAAATTCACCTTCATGCATGCTTCACTTGGAAACCATGAAATTAGTATTATTTAAAATAATTACATTTCAATTATGTTGCATTTTTATAAATATTGTAAAATAGTTTCACTGGTCTCAATTCCGTTGTTTTCTAAAGTATAACACAGAAAGACTCGTCAAGACATGACGTTTGGTTTGAGGTGTAATACCTGTCATAGCTACACTCCATTTCATAACAAGAGCCTTATATGATAAATAAAAAAGTAACATCTATGGTCACGTATTCATACGTTAAGTCATGTGTTATGTAGCAGTCATTGTGAAGCCATGCCACGCCTTTCACCCTCCCACCCACCACCCCACAAAATAGGTTTTAGACTTGCACTCAACAGGGCCAAGGGCCTTATATTATTTGGGCCTACAGTTATGTAGGCTAAGCACACAAAAAATTAATAGTTTAGTTTATAATGTGGACAACACAATTTTGGATTACAAAAAAAAAAACACTTAAAACTATTTCCAACTGTGCTAAATTTATTTTGTTCACTTTAAATACTTGTATATGGCAATTTTTAATTACACAATCTAATAAATACTGCTTAGAGTATTTCTCTAACCCACATAAATACCTGGGAGAATATCAGATATTGAATAGTTTAAATAGACAATCCATTAATGTTTTTGAATAGATAGCCTCAAATAGCCAGATGTACTTACATTGGTGGGCACGCGAATTAACCGTGAGGTTCATCTGGTCTAGTTTTTCAGTGTTGGGAGGGTATGAAGTGAACTCCAGCTGAATATACAAAGTATGGTGTTTTATAAATGGTTTCCCATATCCCTTTTACTCAAATGCGGTTACATTTCCTCTCAATTTTATACTCAAAGTCCAAACGGTTAGTAAGACGGTTTAAAAAAATTAGAATATAATATAAAAAAAACAACGTGTTTATATAGGCTGTGGACCGCAACACGCCCTGAGTTTATGAATCTGGCTCTTTGAACCATTTTACCACTGGTCTAAGGAGTCACTTGGATTTCTAGCAATAGACTAAATCACCAATAACGGGAAAATTAGTGTTTGAATCCTGGTCTGGGGTATGAGGTTTTTCCCAAACGGTTTTACACTCTCCCTTCACGTAAATGCAGGTACAATTCTCTGTTAAATTGTCCTCATCACGAACGCATTAGCATAGTTAGTACGTATGTGTGCAACCCGAACAGTTAGTATAACATGGTGCTAAAAATAAATAAATAAATAAGTTATGAGATGTGATATTCCCTTGTTGCGTTCAGGCCAATGCCTCACCTCGACTCCTAGCCAGGGAGTCTGTTAAAGCACGTCTGACAGATCCCTCGCGTCATTGTAAGGCAAGTCTCCACTTGGTTTATATCTCCAGTTTCAGAAGGTATCTAGGTAGGCCCTACGTGTCCGTCATGTCCTAAAACCCTGTCACTTCTGCAAGACCGTAACAAACCTGTGGCTAAATACGGCGACACTACCGCGGGAATAAAACATTTTACAGGCGTCTATTTTTCTTTTCTTTTTTTTTTTCGTCGCTACCGGACACAATCCTCGTCACGCAATGGAAAGTAGAGAGTTTTAATGGTTCGTAGGGAGGAATGAGGGTGGAATTAATCATATGTGGAGACTCACTTAATTTACATAATACAATCACCCCTTCTCGAAATCTCGATGCAAAAATAGCCAGTATCATTTATAAAAATGTTAATAATAATGCAACTTTTTTTTATGGGTTTTACATCAATTTCACGTTTTTTACTTTACATTATTTGACAAAGAAACCTAATCAATTTGAATTTTCAAACTTTTGTTTTTTAAACTACGTATACACCTTGTTTTTACAGGTATACAGTGATTTATATCTAATCATACCAGTATTCATGTAATTTAAGGCGTAGAACTCATAATACATCGAATTTCCAATTATGCGAAGGTCAGAATTCAAAATACAGTGAAAGTAGTTTATCGTTGTGGGCTTTTTTCATCTCCTTTGTAGGCTTTATCATTCATTTAATTTACAGGTATAGATAAACATACAATGTATAAAGATATACTTTTTTTTATCTAATTGGAAAAATTCCCTTCTAGTGAAAGTAATTACAAACTCGATAGTTTTAAGTCTATATCTAATTTGAAAAAACATTACTCTTCATTTCGAATTAACATACATGTGAAGGTGACCTGGTGGTCTAGGGGTAAGGTGTCAGACTTCTGTGCTGGCGGCCGGGGTTCAATCCTCGTTCCCGGCACGGATTTATCTGATTTCCAAACCCTTCCTACACCTCTGACAAGACATCTTGTGAATGNACATCTTGTGAATGTGGGGAATGCCAGGCCGCCACCGTGGTTCGGATTCCACGTTAAACTGTAGGTCCTTCATTTCATCTCACAATCACCCTACCATTACACATTAGCGTAAGTGCGTATAACCCGAACGGGTAGTAAGACGCGGTGCTAATAATAATAATAATAATAATAATAATAATAATAGTAATAATAATAATAACATACATGTGTAATTAGTAAACTTCCCTTAAGAAAATCATTAGATAGGCCATGTAAGAAATTAAATGTTACCAGATACTTAAAACGCAAATATTATTAGCGCGTAGGAATTCCTGAGTAAGTCCCTAACCAGTAAGCATATTTAGAGCTAGGAATAGGGAAATTGTATCGATAATTTATTAATATTGATATCTTACTTTCGATACGAATGCGATACGTTACTAATATCGATATTTTAATTTCGACATCAATAATAATTTTTTTCTTAATATTTTGTTTTAATACTTTTATTCACATGAGCTGCGAAAAATAACCCATCTATATAATTAAATCCATGTGAAGTTTGTTTATCTATAGCCTACAGATTATTTCTCAAACTTCCCGACAGTGTATAAATCTGAAACTTGCTTATCACACTGATTATTTGTTGTAGTTAGCTACTCCAACATTCTTATTTATTTTTATTTTATTTAGCATCGCGTCTTACTACCCATTCGTGTTTTACGCTTAAGTACTAATTACGCTAATGGATCAGGAGTTGAGAAGGTTGAATTTAGAATAAGTAAGCCCGCGTTTGCGTGGAGGGAGAGTGGCAAACTATCTAGGGAACCCCCCCCCCCAGTTTACCTGATCGAGATTCGAAACTCGATCTCCCCGTCCTCGTCAGTCTAGCTCCCACGACTAGCGCGTTAGCTAACTACGCCACCGAGCCGGGTCTCCCAACAGTCTTAGAGCTGAACATTACTCAGGGGGGATTTAGCACACCATGATCACGTGACAATGGAGCATCCCCTCTTTATGAGAAAAATCTTAAGCTTGGAATAAATAAATCCCGATAACGTATAGAGCCATTGACCAAAATTACTCTACCTACCATTTTGAAAAGTCTAAAAATAGAGAGAAAATAAAACAACAACCAGGAACAGACTTCGAGTGAAATCCGAAATTGTGAGTTGTTATAATTTATGTGTTTGTCTAAGTAATTTATTACTTTATCCCCACTCTCTAATGAGATGTTTAAAAGTTTCTGCTACCACGTTCGGGAATGTGCTCTACCTATATTATCAGATTGTTATTACATCATTATTTCTGATTTTATATGCAGAATAGGAAAAACTATATTTCTTATTAGAAGCTTTGTTTATTGCTACTAGATAAGTATAAAATTCTAAAAGATAGAAAATAAATCATCAAAATGTTCGTACATGCAAAAACGCTAAACACTTTTATATTAGGATAAAATCCCTATTTATTCAGCCTGACACCTTAGATTAGTCGATATCATGTCTGTCTACTGAGTTAAACGTCCCAGGTTCGATTCTCGGCATGGCCGAAAATTTCTCATTGGTTTGAAGTGGGTTTAATCTTTATCAGTGATGAACGACCGGGTGCTGGAAGTTGTGTCAGTTCTAGACTTAAATTAGTTTATAAGTCGCCTACTGATATAATTAGTTGATCCAGAAAGTGCACGTTAAATACCTTAAATAAATGAAAAAGAAAAAAACTTGTTATACTGATTCTTTTCTTTCGATACGAGAAATGAATAAAGTAACGATACCTTTCTTCCGATACCAGAAATGAGTAAAATATCGATATTTTTCTTCCAATCCCAAAAATGAGTAAAATATCGATATTTTTTATTCCAATACCAAAAATGAGTAAGTATCGCTATTTTCTTTCGATACCAGAAATGAGTAAGATATTGATACTTTTCTTCCGATACCAAAAATAAGTAAAATATCGATATTTTTATTCCAATACCAAAAATGAGTAAGTATTGCTATTTTCTTTCGATACCAGAAATGAATAAAATATTGATAATTTTCTTCCGATACCAAAAATGAGTAAAATATAGATATTTTTCTTCCGATACCAAAAATGAGTAAGATATCGATATTTGTATTCCAACACCAAAAAATTAGTAGGATATCTATATTTTTTCTTACGATACCAAAAATGAGTAAAGTATTAATACTTTTCTTCCAATGCCAGACATAAGTAAAATGTCGATACTTTTCTTCTGATACCAAAAATGAGTAAATTATTAATACTTTTCTTCCAATATCAGAAATGAGTAAGTACCACTACTATTCTTTCGATACCAGAAATGATTAAATATTGATATTTTTCTCCCAATACCAAAAGTCAGTACGCTATCAATATTTTTCTTCCCATGCCAAAAATGAGTAAGAAATCGATTTTTTTCTTCCAATACCAAAAATGAGTAAAGGATCGATACTGTTTTCCCATTCCTACTTGACATGCTTCCGTCCGAATTCAAACCAGACGAGTGACGTCATAGTGTCGGCAGTGTCGACAAGAGTCAAGTTAACATGTTTATTATTTGAAAATGCAAAACAAATGTGGCATTTATTACCATTTTAAAGGAAAAGGGGTGACAGGGAGAAGAGGGGTTGTTTTCTAAAAAAAAAACTTTATCTTATCATTAGTATTCATAAAACCACACTCCCACAGACGCACGCACGCGAGCGAGCGAGCGAGCACGCACGTTTTCTAGTACTATAACGGGCCGGCGCGTGTACTTACAATTGAAGTTTAACGTTGAAAACATTGTTATCTTACCTGAGAGGCAGCAGGAAGGTTTGTGGGGAGAGAAAGGGGTGAAGTTTCACGCCCCCTCATGTCACGTGATACAGAGCTATGTGATGGAAAGGTAAAGGGGGCTGTAATGTTCTCGTATATTCTCGACCCTATATTCTTAAATGCATACGTATGGAGATCAACGTGACGATCCCGACGTAATGTCATTCCTTTGAGGCGGATCCAAAGAAGAAAAAAATTCAGGTTTCAGACAAAAGTTCCAAGGGATTTAAAGAGAATAGATTGAAATTCTAAAAATTGTATTATTAAATTGATATTTCAATCCAAAATTTTGTATTTTATTCCGCCGGATATTTTGTTTATAACGTATACTTTGTTGAAAGGTCTCCAAGCTTTTATTCATATTTTAGAGAGAGTTTGATGACAATGGTAGATGTCCTTTATTCAGATTTGAACAAACTTAGAAACCCTAATTACTAATGCTATTTTATATTGTGAAAAACAAATAATTTTTTTATAAAATTGCCTCATTGAGCCTGAGATAGCTAAAGCTAAACCCATTTTAAAACTGTTAGCCCAGTTACTAACCCAGTTTAAAAACGCTGCCTTAAGCCATGTGAACATCGTTAATGGATTGAGCTATATTTTTATAAAAGGGGTCACACAGCTATAGACCTCAGTATCGTATATTATAGTTCGTAATTGGTAGGTATATCGGGGTTCGAAACCAATCTTGCTACTTTGAGGTTTGTTTTTGCCTAAATATATTACAATACATATCCTCTTAACTCTACCTTCCTCATCGCTACCCTAGTAATGTAAATTAGCGTATGGCCCAAACTAAGACACGCTGAACTAACACCTAGGGGACTGGATGTTGTTTGTGTCTGTTATAGAATTAGGTCAATTTAATAAGTTGTGTGTTAATAAATTCAGTGAATTGCGAAAATGCAATTAAATGCCTCAAATACAAATGTTAAAAATGTTTTGCTATCTATATAGGTTAATATATATAATTTATAAGCCAATTCCAGTAATTGAAACTAAGAGAAAACTACTGAACTAATTTTGACAAACAAACCTTCATTTTAAATTTTAGGGGTCCAGAATATCGATAAAGATAGTATAATTCCACGAAAACTTGTTATTCTTAACGGATTTCTAGTTTTCTGCTGTGTGAGCTGTGGTTCATCTGTATAACTATTGCTCGTTTGGATCACTATGATTTGTGTACGATGGTATAGCAGTAAATAAAATATTTCTCTTTGACTAGTATTAATAACCGATAATTACTTGAGTGGTTTGTTTGGTGCAACAAATAGATAGAGAGCTGGGTGAGGGGTAGTTTTAAAGTTACTATCGTGATGTGAAGGAGAAAAAAATGTATACGTTTTGCTTAGAATTAAACACTGCAAGTTCAAAACCTATATAAACTAGCCTTTGACCAGTAGATATTCACATAGAGAGTCAAGTGACGCCTCATTACAGACCCGCTTCGGTGACTGCGCTATCTAACGCGCTACTCTTGTAGTAGGCTAGACTGCCGATGACGGGGAGATCGAGGTTCGAATCTCAGTCTTGGGTGTACTGAGGGTAGTTTTTCAGAAATGGTTTTCCACTCTCCCTCCACGCAAACGCAAACTCATTTCTTCTATATTCAACCTTCCCGATTCACAACCCATTAGGGTAATCATTACTTAAGCGTATAACCCAAACGGGCAGTAGGACGCGGTACTAAAAAAAAAGAAATAACAAGCCTTATTCTATATAACCTTTCCCAATAAATAGTTGTGTGTACATTTTAGCGCGATAGCCTTCAACCATCGCTGTGAAGATACACTAGGATTAATATAAAATGTATTCTTGAGCCCCCGACACACTCCTAGGCTCACTCTCAGCTACGCCCCAGTAGGTCCGTCGTGTCAAGGCAGAGGATGTCTCGCGGCGGATGTTACCGGTTGTGAAGTTGAAGGTGGATCGGCCGGTCCTGTCTCTGTGACGGCGACATCCACTCCTCTTCGCCCCCAGACTTTAGAACACGCTTCCTCTACACAGCACACGTTGGACCACATGGCTCTATACTAGACAGTGAAACAAAATGTATCAGAGGATTAAAAATCATCTGTGTGTGTCTTATCTAGAGAATAAACGTATTTTGGTTTCTTGTCCTGCGTCCGTTCGGATCCGTACGTATTGGATGCACACATCATCTACGCTATAAAGAGAAAAGGATGAAGAAGGTAAAATAGTAGAGGAAATGTACCTTGCTTAGAGGGTATTTGAGAAACCATTTAGGAAGAGCCACCCACAGTACACCCAGCCGAGATTTGAAACTCGATCTCCCCGTCACCAGCAACCCAGTTAAACACAAGAGTTACAAGTTAGACCACGTAACTACTGATGTGGCTTGTTAAATACTAGAGCTACTGCAAAATAAACCACAAATTATTTGATTGTGCTGTAAATTGCTTTGAAAGGGCTAATAATTAAATTCAGAATTTCAAACATATATATGTATATCCATCTAAAAATGTACCCACATCAGTGGCCAAGGGGGTCATGGTGTCAACTTCATCCTGTCTGATTTGATGATGACGGAAAGATCGGGGCTCAAATTTCAACCAGTTGTACTGAAAATATGCTTTACTTAATTATTTCCCATTTTTCTTCCCCATGAATGCGAATACATTTTTTCTAATACTCTACTGCTCTCATAATTATACTATTAGTGTAAATTTGGACATATACTGTACTGGTAATAATATGCGTCTCATAGATTTTTTTCAATGCATTTTAAATGTCTATTTAGGTCTTTACACATCATATTTAAACAAAGTGGTTTTATTTAGCTCGAAGTACAAGCTCAGAGGGATTTTTTTCTAGTCCTGGGACCATATTTTTCATGAACTTCGAATTCTTCTTATCTCAACTACTTTGTCATCATTCCTATGGAACTTATTATTATTATTATTACTATTATTAGCACCGCGTCTTACTACCCGTTCGGGTTATACGCACTTGCGCTAATGTGTAATGGTAGGGTGATTGTGAGATGAAATGAAGGACCTACAGTTTAACGTGGAATCCGAACCACGATGGCGACCTGGCATTCCACACATTCACAAGATGTCTTGTCAGAGGTGAAGGAAGGGTTTGGTAATCAGATAAATCTGTGCTTGGACCGAGGATTGAACCCCGGCCGCCAGCATAGAAGTCTGACACCTTACCCCTAGACCACCAGGTCACCCTATGGAACTTAAACCCAGTGGCAATTTGAACCAATCCATTCCCAAATATAGTCGGGCAATATGTTAATGGGCTTACCTACTACATAGCGAGGTATAATATAACTAAAATAATTAAACAATAGCTATCTAAATATAGATTACCCGCCTCGGTGGCGTATTTAGCTAACGCGCTAGTAGTGTTGTACTCAACTGCCGAGGATGGGGAGATCAAGGTTAGAATCTCAGTCGGGTGAACTGGGGGTGGTTTATCCTAAATGGTTTTCCACTCTCCCTCCACAAAAATGCTGGTTCACTTCCTATGAATTCAACCTTCCCTATTCCTTACCCATTATCGTAATTAGTACTTAAGCGTATAACCCGAACGGGTAGTAAGACGCGGTGCTAAAACAATATAGATATAGGCTACCTACCCAAGTTATCTATCATTTCAATCCATGATAAATATAATATCATCTTGTTTTTAAAGAAAAACTTATTTTGCTGTCATCCATAACACCCAAGTACTATCATTACTTTAAATTGTTTCTGCCAAAATGAATTTAACTATGATCATAATCACGTGGTATTCATCTTTCTAAGTGCTTTTCTTATATAATCGCGTCTTACTACCCGGTCGGGCTACATACATATGTACGAATTAGGGATGATAAAGATTGAATTTAGAGGAAGTGTACATGCGTGGAGGAAAAGTGGAAAACAATTTAGGGAAAAAAAAACACCTTTAGTACGCCCAACCGGGTTATAAACTCCGAATTCCCTGTTATCGGTAGACTAGTCTAACACGTGAGAGCAAATAGTTGAATGTTTAAAAGTTGGATATCCAAAATTATAATCGTTATTCATGTTTATGTTACTTTTGAACATGTCTAATCAAATAAATATTTCAAATTTTAATCTAAACTCCGTTTACAAACAAGTGGGGACATTAATTTCGTATATGTATTACATTTTAATTTAATAATATATTACACAAATAAAATTATTTATTTGACGTAATTTAAATATATATATATCAATGTTCTGTATATCCCCTTCAATTTGTAGAGGCTTGGACTTATTAATGCACGAAACCTAACCACTTTGACCAAGATTGGAAAATATTTTGGTTCCACAGTTAACTCCTTATCACAGTTAATAATAAAACAATAATCAACTGTAACAAATGTTACAGTAATTTAGGAAGCTATGAATCGATCACTGATCGAATAGCAACTTAGTCTCTAACAGCTGAATTATAACCAATACACGCTTTGAGCTCGACTGCTGAGGACGGGGAGATCGAGGTTCGAATCTCGGTCGGGTGAACTGAGGGTGGTTTTTCCTAAATGGTTTTCCACTCTCCCTCCACGCAAATGCAGGTTCACTTCCTCTAATTCAACCTACCCAATTCTTAATCCATTAGCGTAATTAGTACTTAAAGCGTATAACCCGAACGGGTAGTAAGACGTGGTGCTAATATTATTATTATTATTATTATTATTATTATAACCAATACAGACTCAGCTTTATTATCTGAGCAAGTTTTTCATAGTTTCCAGAAGAGATTATAAATGGCTGAAGAAAGTTGTTTATAGGAGTGGAGAGAGAATGGTAAAACGTCGGTGATATATCACTAAAAAAATGTCAATGAATCACGTCACCGGCTATCCAGTTTATTGCAAGACTCACACCCTAAGCTGCGTGACTACAGGTGTGGGTTTTTTAGTGCATTTTAAAATGAGCGAATTATATGACATAGAGACTATCTTATTTCCAGAGTGGACCATTAATTAATTATTGAGGTAGTTTAATATCAATTTAACGATTTAATTTTTACGACTGCACATGAAAATCGAGCCCAGTGTTCTTAGGTTACTATACAAACACACCCTTGACTGATCTAAGCAGGGGTGGATTCAGGATTTTCATGATGGGGGGTGCGGGTGCTCTCACGGGATCGGGTCGGAGGAGGATTCCCTCAAGAGATTTTGACAGAAAAATACTTCAAAATTTAAGAGTAAATCTTAAAGCAATATTTCAGTGTAACCCTAGACTTGAGAATAATCCTCAAATAAAGGGTATGACTAGAAATTTGCAATTAGTATTGAAATTTATTAAAATTAAATAGTTAGAACATCTACAAATAGTAATTATTAAGAGGGAAATAAGTTTAAACATTATAACAATTATTATATAAATAATTTTCTTAGCTATTCAATTGATTGGACAAAATAGATGGAATTATTCAGATTTTAAGCACTCAAACTTTAACTCTATAGTAAAGCTATCGTAGTTATTTCTTATTCAAACTCGAAATTTTATCACTAAGCCATACTAGCATAATTATGTGTGTGGTAATATTTTGTTTAAAGCACTTTATTTAAAAATAAATTATTTAAAAGATATTTATTTATTATTAATAATAGAAATAATAATAATAAAATGCCAGGCCTCCACCGTGGTTCGGATTCCACGTTAAACTGTAGTTCCTTCATTTTATCTCACAATCACCCTACCAATACACATTAGCGTAAGTGCGTATAACCCGAATGGGTAGTAAGACGTGGTGCTAATAATAATAATAATAATAATAGTAATAATAAAAATGATAAAATAAATTTAAACCTAAACAAGGTTTGTGCAACAAGGTGAGAAAGTAAGATTAATATTTTGAGGGGGGTGTTCGTCACCCGTGCCCCCTCCTGGATCCGGCTTTGTATCTAAGGCATTGAATGTCTTGCTAGCTTCAAATTGTATGGTAAATTGCTCATGTAATTAAAAAAAAGTACAAGCATAGCACACTATGATGCAGTAATAAAATGAAACAATTAAACAAACTCAGTCGGGTGAACTGGGGGGTGGTTTTTTCTAAATGGTTGTCCACTCTCCCTCCACGCAAATGTGGGTTCACCTCCTCTAATTCGACCTTCCCAATTCCTAATCCATTAGCGTAGTTAGTACTTAAAGCGTATAACCCGAACGGGTAGTAAGACGTGGTGCTATCTCACAATCACCCTACCAATACACATTAGCGTAAGTGCGTATAACCCGAATGGGTAGTAAGACGTGGTGCTAATAATAATAATAATAATAATAGTAATAATAAAAATGATAAAATAAATTTAAACCTAAACAAGGTTTGTGCAACAAGGTGAGAAAGTAAGATTAATATTTTGAGGGGGGTGTTCGTCACCCGTGCCCCCTCCTGGATCCGGCTTTGTATCTAAGGCATTGAATGTCTTGCTAGCTTCAAATTGTATGGTAAATTGCTCATGTAATTAAAAAAAAGTACAAGCATAGCACACTATGATGCAGTAATAAAATGAAACAATTAAACAAACTCAGTCGGGTGAACTGGGGGGTGGTTTTTTCTAAATGGTTGTCCACTCTCCCTCCACGCAAATGTGGGTTCACCTCCTCTAATTCGACCTTCCCAATTCCTAATCCATTAGCGTAGTTAGTACTTAAAGCGTATAACCCGAACGGGTAGTAAGACGTGGTGCTAAATATTATATGATATTATAATTAAACAAAATATTTATTTTTGTTTACTGTTTGGTCAGAAATATCGCAAATTATTAACATTTTATAATATACGTATGTTTTCTGTTCCCCTATATCATCTTGTATCATACATTCTTTTTTCCAAATTAAGGGCTCATCTTATATCTTACCAACCGAGGTATCAGATAGGTCTACACAATTAAACTCAAACCAGAAATCGCATTCAAGTGCAAGCTTTCTGAATTATTCACTATGAAAGAGCAAAATAAGGATTATACGGTGGAATATTTTTTTCGTTCTAATCTGTTTTTAAATTTTTGTTTGAATACGGTAAAACTGCATCAATGATCTTAGGTCAAGTATTTAACCCTCTTCGGGGGCCGCATGGTCTAAGTAACTGTCAATTACGGAAATATTGAGATTCAAACCTCAGTCGGGTGTATGGAGGGTGGTTTTCCTAAAATATTTTCCACCCTCCTTACACACACATTCGAGTAATCTTCCTTCGTATACAACATGATAAGTAAATAAGCGTATAACACTAACGGGTATTAAGACGTGGTGCCTAATAAAATAATATAGAACCCAGAACACCTCACCCTGACGCGAAGTCTGTTTCGAGCTGTATTACTTACGTTATGAGAGGTCTACTAAGTAAATTTAAATTTGCCATCTAGCTTCCTTGAATTTCAATACCCTTTTTAAGTAAAATTTAATTTCAAACCATAGTTTTAAATTAAAATACAATAAAATAATATCACTACTATTTAGGTGGTAATTAGTATTTTTAATGTAATCTAAACTTCAAACCATAGTTTTAAATTAAAATACAATAAAATAATATCACTACTATTTAGTTGGTAATAAGTATTTTTAATGTAATCTAAATTTCAAACCTTAGTTTTAAATTCAAATATAATAAGATAATATCACTACTATTTAGTTAGTAATTAGTATTTTTAATGTAATCTAAACTTCCAACAATATTTACTATAGTTGAAATATGAGTCCTGGACACGGAAATTGTACTTGTGAAATTATTCAACTCCCCCTTGCCCCTGGACAGATCGAGGGTAAGAGCGCTAAGCCAAAAGTTCTAAGTTCAACACCGTGTTACTTCTCAACTGAATTTAACCTTATTGAAAAAATATATATATTTAGTGCTGTATCTGTAACTAATTTAATTCCCATCTCATTAAAACTAAGCTGTTAATTATTGTGTGGTAAGAATAATATTTGCCAAAATATTATATTTATTATGTCCAATGAGTGGCACATTATTAATGGTTGTGCTAGAATTTTTGAGAGAGGAATAATGGTATATTTATTTTCTTATCTTTGTGCAGGAGAAATTCAGGAGCCGGTGCAAAATAAACAACTGGTTTGCTTTAGCACATTATCAACAAACAGGAGAAGCCATTGTAGTGAGGATTTTCACACAGGAATATCTTGGCTACCGTTTATGTGAAACAAGCTAATAAAACATACCAAAATTTGAAAAACAAATTTCCATTCTGATAAAAAATACTCCACTGTAATCAAAGACATCCTTTGGGAACGGATGCAAATTTTGTATTACTTATTTTTACAATGTGAGGAGATTAGTTCTTATTTTATATTCTCATGACCTTATATATCACCTGCTTTGGTGGCCGCATGGTCTAATTCACTATTCTCGCAGTAGACTAGATTGCCAATGACGGGGAGATCGAGGTTTGAATCTCGGTCAGGTGTACCAAGGATGGTTATTCCTAAATGGTTTCCCACTCACCTTCAACGTGAGAGTGGGTACACTTCCTATAAATATAACCTTTGTAATTCATAAAAACATTTGCATAATTAGTAAATAAGCATATAACCCGAACGGGTAATACAACGTGGTGCTAAATTATTATTATTATTATTAGCACCGCGTCTTACTACCCGTTCGGGTTATACGCACTTACACTAATGTGTAATGGTAGGGTGATTGTGAGATGAAATGGAGGACCTACAGTTTAACATGGAATCCGAACCACGGTGGAGGCCTGGCATTCCCCACATTCACAAGGTGTGTTGTCAGAGGTGAAGAAAGGGTTTGGTAAACAGATAAATTTGTGCCGGGACCGAGGATTGAACCCCGGCCGCCAGCACAGAAGTCCGACACCTTACCCCTAGACCACCAGGTCACCCGACTACTTTATCAAAGTGTATTTTTAGCTAAAATAATTTTGCACAGCACGTTGAACTCACTTATAAGTCATTGTATGCTTATATAGCTACCTACAATAAATATGGGATGGATTTAATTTACTTCGTATTCATTTTTTAAAATGGTAATAATTGGTGCTTGAGTATTTATTTAGATGAACTTCCAGACTATTTTTGCAAAGGGCCATACTACCCGTACAAATATACGGACTTAATCACACTAACGGGCTCGGAATGAAAAAGGTACGATCTATAGGAATCGAACCTGAATTTTAATGAAAGACTAGTTGGAAATTATTTAATAAAAAGCACCTGGGTTTAGCTCAAAACTGGAACTCCCTACTATCAACAAATCAGAAAAAAAGAACGCGACCTCCGCTGTGTGTGGTAAGATGTCATCCGAGCTTGGTACTTTCCCGCCATATTCGTACAACGTATCCACGCTCGTATCAGTGGTCGATTGAATAACATCGTCATTGACGGGGAAGTCTGGGGTTAAAAGCCCGCACTAGGGAGGGACTATTCAATACCGTTTAGGTTTTCCAACCCTCCCTCTAAGTTAGTTCAAGTGCACTTCACCCATTAATCCTTATCGACTTTTTTTTTTAGCACTGAGTCTTCCCGTTCTGGTTATACAAATTTTAATTATTATTATTATTATTATTATTATTTGGGGAATGCCAGGCCACCACCATGGCTCGGATTCCACGTTAAACTGTAGGTCCTTCATTTCATTCTCACAATCACCCTACCATTACACATTAGCGTAAGTGTGTATAACCCGAACGGGTAGTAAGACGCGGTGCTAATAATAATAATGTTATTATTATTTAGCACCACGTCTTACTAACCGTTCGGTTTATACGCCTTAAGTACTAATTACGCTAATGAATTAGGAATAGGGAAGGTTGAATTAGAGGAAGTGAGCCCGCATTTGCGTGGAGGGAGAGTTGAAAACAATTTAGGAAAAACCACCCCCAGTTCACCCGACCGAGATTCGAACCTCGATCTCCCCGTCCTCAGCAGCCGAGCTCAACACGACTAACGCGTTAGCCAACTACGCCACCGAGGCGGGTCAAATTTTAACTACGCCAATAGGATAGGTAAGAGGAAAGTTCGTGGAGGGAGAATGGGAACACCTTTAATAAAATCCACCCATATGTACACCTAACCAGGATTAAAATGCTGATCTCCTTATAAACCCAAAACCTAACTAGATGAGCATGCCATTTAGTTCGCACGCTCACCAATGCTGGTACATAAGCAGTTAATTGTAGGCCTACTGAATACAGTATTGAATTAAGTGCTTAGATGTTGCCAATGTTCACGGGGCACAAGTAAAATGCCTAAATCTCCTTAGACTCCAACAATTTCTTACCTGTTTACATTGACGTTAGATCCAAAGCTTCTCAAAAGAAATAAAATAACCAATAAAGAATAAGAGGAAGATCAAACGGTAGATAGGATTTTTTTTTTCTCAAGCGTATGTTTGATTCGGTAGCATGTCTCATGTATAAACACTGACAAGTGTGTGTATGTGAGGTTTTTTTGATACACAGAACACTATTTCTGTTTCAAACAAACACTCGGAGAAGATTTGAACTTTTTTTCAATATAAAAAAACATTCAAAGAGTGTAAATAGGGGACGTTTTTGTGGTTGGCCAGTGGCAGAAGTGATGTTTGTTTACATTGGATTGGCTCCGTCTTGCAACTGACCAGTGGAATGATTCTGAAACATTTCTCGGGGAATTGAACCAGGCTTATTTTGTTTCCCGGGTTCAGTTTGCACTCCATGGAGCCACTAGCATGAGTCAGGGTTCAAAGATGGTGTAATATTATTATTATATCACAGCGTCTTACTAACCATTCATGCTATATGCTTTTGTACTAATTACGTCAATGGATGAGGAATGTTGAGTTTAGAGTAAATGTACCCGAATTTGAGTTTAGGGGGAGTGAAAAAACATGTAAGTAAAACCACCCTCAATACACATGACCAGGGATTGAGCCCCGATCTCTTCGTTATCGGCAGTCTGGTATATTACGAGAGTAATGATTTAAACTATATTGCCACCAAATTGGGTAATCGAGGTTTAAGATAGATATAATGGGATTGTTTGAATAATTTGGCAGTATAAAAAGTGTTTCCCACATTTCTTCCATGAAAATGATAGTATATCTCATTTAAATTCTACTTTCCTCGTACATATCCCATAAAGAGTGGACTGAAAGGGCGTGTTTTGGTAGGTTCGCCCCTTGTCCCCGTAAAAAGTGTATTTAAATATTTTTTACATAATGTTTTATTACCTGTCTATAGTATCATCAACCCTTCCTTCACCTCTGACAAGACGTGTATTAATCACAACTTGTGAATGTGTGGAATGCCAGGCCTCTACCGTAGTTCGGATCCTACGTTAAACCGTAGGTCCTCCATTTCATCTCACAATCACCCTACCATTATACATTAGCGTAAGTGCGTATAACCCAAACGGGTAGTAAGACGCAGTGCTAATAGTAGTAATAGTAATATAGTATCATCACAAATACATTGATGTGATAGGAATGGGTTAGGGTAAAATTACGAGAATGGCGCATTGTAACGTGTGACCAGCGCATTTCTTTTAGAGAGTCTTCGCCTGCAGGCCACAACAGTTAGCACCTCCGCCCCGAGATGGACGTATGGATACGCCCGTGTACCCCACCCCTTTAGTGTAAATATGAGGTAGTCCTGGACGGGTAGTAAGACGGGAAGCAATGATATGCAGATTTGTAAAGAAAACCGAGCGTGATGGAAGATAACATATATTTAACAAAATAGACACTACACTCCTATGGGTGCGCGGAAGGGGGAAGAGGGGGGAGGGAAGATTCGTTTCAAGCTTTTTTTTAAAAATTTTATAACGTTCTTTATACTTTATTGAATTTACCCCAAAATAACTATCGGGGAACTATTTTGCAACTATCAATCATAATGTATCTTTATTTTTCAAAAATAAACTAATTTAAGGGTAGATTACCTACAACAAATTAAATAAAATTTGAGATTTTCAGAAATTCTCTGTGAATGATTTTTTATGGTAAGACGTTCATGATAACACGTTTATATTTTTACAAATTACAAATAGATTTAGGCTAGTTTACAAATAACATATTTTTGAAAATCAGAAATTTGTAAAAATATTGTGAGCACTTTGGCTTCAAATGTATTTATAAAGAGTATTTATTGTGACGATTAAAAAGATAATTTGTTTGTTTTTACGAAGAAAACATATTTAATGGAAGTTTACTAAGAACATTTTCTTAAAACATTTCTTTCGTGTTATAATACACAATTTTATAATGTTTAGATGCTATTGTGTCGTATAATTTATTTATTACTTCTATGGATGACATTAATTTTACTAAACTTATTTCATGAATAGCAATAATTTTTGAAATCAAAACAAATTCACTAACAAATATTTTAGTGTCACTCCATCTCTCAATTTTTAGGATAGATTAATAAATCACTCTTTCAATGTGCAGATTGAAATTCTTTTGAAATGCGTATTTTAAATTAATAAAATGGCACTATTTTTATTAATTGGTATTAAACAAATACATAAAAATAACACAACTTGAAAATATCTTAAGATTGTATAAGAAATATAGTCCATGAACGATTGACAGGAAATACATATAATGAATCAAGCTCTTCACGAAGTAGTCGATGGTTTAAGTTTTAAGATTTTATAACAAATAAAAAGTAATAGAATTTCAAACACGCAGATAAAAATAAAAGATTCACAACTGACTTGTATATAAGATAGCAGCCTATTGTCGGTCACAATCAAACAATCCTATACGAAGTTGGCATCGCAAACATACCCAGAGTGTCTCACATCTAAGCGCGCCATCGCACTCCTGAAATGTGTTTTTACTCCAAATACATCACAATTTTGTATTTATTGTGTGAAGATTTGGCCCAGCCATTGTCTCTACTCCAAGTCACAGTTTGAAATAGGACACACTGCCTATTGGTCTCTGAAGCCGTTGATACCAACTTTTGAACTTTCAAGTCCATGTGGTTGTGTGAATTGATTCTGAATCATCAGAGATGTTATTTTCTAAGGCTTATAGTTATTTCGTACAAGCAATAATTAGTTCCTATGATGATATATAGCCGGGTAAAAATGCATAAGTTTCAGGAACCGGGTGGAATTATAACGTTCCTGGTGGGAGCTGTCTGAAAGTGGGAGAACAAACAGGGGAGGAGGAAAATACAAATTCCATTACAATTTGTGTTGTGACCCCACTATTAAATTACGTAATTCAATTCACACGAATCCATTCTACGCTCTTATACTAGTTAATATTTTGTTTCTTGGTTATTTATATCTTACTGATCAACCTATTTGTGTAGAAAATGTCATATTTTAGACTTTTTTTCAAGTATATATAATATATCTAGGCTCATATAAAATAGTTTTATGTTAGTTCCAATAAACACCAAATTAATGTATGGTTTAAAGTTTTGTCAATATTTAACCTAAGACCAACAACTGATTGGCAATATTTCAGCAACCTAGGCAGCTTTTGATTGGTAGGTCTATATTAGGATTTTCATAGGAAGCAGAATTTAAAAAATATAAACTAATTTGTGAACAAAAATAAACACATTTTGTTAGTAACCAACCTCATGATGTAGTGGTAAGAGAACCTGTATACGAGCTTGGGGGTCCCAGGTTCAATTCCTGGCCAGTATCAGGGGATTTTTCCCAAAAGGCAAACCACCCCAACATTCATCAGGGTTTGCGTAATTAGGTTTAAGTGTTTCCTCTGGTTCCACACCCTCCTACTCACTATCACCATAATCTCATATAATCGGGAGATGGTCAAAGCCTCCACGGAAAGGAGTATGATTACTATATTCGGGCGTCTCCTGAACAACGGTAAATTAGTACTGTCTAACCTTTCCAGTACCGGGCTATGAGTGATGTAGCGCACACGTGCGATATTGTTATTACTATATTAATAGCGTTTGCTTAGAAGTATTTATATCATATGTAAAGCGTTCCTCCCATCTCTTCCTTGGTCTCCCTTGCGGTCCCTTCCCATTGATCTTCTTAGAAGTCTTTTATCTTCCATCCTCATTACGTGTCCATACATCTCATCCTATTATTATTATTATTATTATTATTATTATTATTATTAGCACCGCGTCTTACTACCCTTTCGGGTTATACGCACTTACGCTAATGTGTAATGGTAGGGTTATTGCGAGATGAAATGAAGGACCTACAGTTTAACGTGGAATCCGAACCACGGTGGAGGCCTGGCATTCCCCACATTCACAAGATGTCTTGTCAGAGGTGAAGGAAGGGTTTGTTAATCAGATAAATCTGTGCCGGGACCGAGGATTGAACCGTGGCCGCCAGCACAGAAGTCTGACACCTTACCCCTGGACCACCAGGTCACCCTCATCCTACTGCAAGTGAAAAGAGGAGAGAGGAAGAGAGTGCGGGAGGAAGAATGGTGGAAGGGCAGAGGGAGATGGAGGCATTTTACTAAACGGACTCGTCTACAGTTTGGAAACAGTTCATGATGAGGATCATATAAATAGTGACAAGCAGGTAATATGATTTGACGTATGAATACGTGAAAGTAGATCTAGTAACTTTTATAGCGGTCAGATTAGGTTCTTCCTGTGAAAATGGGACTGAACATTCCTACATTAATATTGTAAATTGATGGATATCTCAAATGGATAGGAAGAAGATATCACGTGACCAGACTACCCACCTATTCTTACTAATAGGGTTAGAATTAGGAAATACGACTTTTTTATGGGAAGCTGTATAGAAAAGAAAAAATCCCCCAAGTACACTATCTGGGTTGTGAACACCAGCCTCTCCATTACCAAAGAACACTCAAAGAACGAGATTGACACCTTTGTCAACGTCTCTAAACTGTTGCGGGTAGAACAGTTTTAAATTAACCGTTCTCAGCGTTGTGATTTGTCTACAAACTACAACTCCATTCTGATTTAGATATGAAGGTACATTTTCTAGGGAATCGTAAAAGTTAATAAAACAATGTTCAAATATAATTTATTAGTGAAGTCATGAGATCTGAACCTGTTTAATTCTATATATATTATCAATACCTATAATACAATACAAACAGTTCTGTGAACAGTAGACTACGCTCCCTCCATGTTCTTATCGTTACTCTGATCTTAAAAGAGTTATCTTGGTATTTAAAATTGAAATATCTCCCATAATTTCTCCTTGAATTTCAAAATAGATAGAAAAAAGATATCTACTTAATTCAATAGTGCAGTACACTCGCGGGGAATATCCATTGGCCACGTGGTTTATGATGTTATTCTCGCAATACATGTCAAAATTAATAAAAAATTATAACCTATGTAGTCGAATGATTACTTAGAAATTTAAATTCAAAAGACTTTAGATTAGCTATCAACCAATAACGTTTTGACTTGCTGCTATATTGAAACTGATAAATAGATTCAAAACTATTTACACAAATCATTCGGTTTAAGCTCAAAGAATGTCCATATCGAATTTAGTAAAATTGGCATACGCCTTTTACAGTTGACGCAAAACATACATACATTTTTAGAGGCCACAATTTCGAAACGGACAACCAGATCTAAAAACCAATTATATGTGGTCCAGCTCAAGTTCAAAGAATAGGTTATCCCTGCCAAAATTTGTCAAAATTGTCCACATATATAACAAATATCGTGGAACCAACATCCGGACAGATATACAGACGAAATGACAAATGGTAAAGTTAAAACAGGACTTCACTACTCTCGATAAATTAAGTAAAATATTATAAATGTTGATAGTAAAACTTTTTTTTTGTTTTTTTAGCATGGCGTCCTACCACCCGTTCGGATTACATGCCTAAGTACTAATTACGCTAATGGATTAGGAATTGGAAAGGTTGGGTTTTAGAGGAAGTGAACCCACATTTGCGTGGAGGGGGAGTGGAAAATCATTTAGGTAACCCCCACCCCAGTTCACCTGACCGAGATTCGAACTTCAATCTCCCCGTCACCGACTAAAAACGACTAGCGCGTTAGCTACCTAGCGCACCGAGGCAGTTAACATATTATTGTACGAGTATTTTCTAAATGTTCCTTCCTACGTGAACTCTACTATAGTTCACATACACATCTTAAGAGAGACAAAATATACAATCTACCAAGGACATGAACATTTGTTTAATAAACAATAATAACTGGGTCTTTTTCAATTGCGCGTTACAAAACAAAAACCTTTTTCAATTAGTATTATTATTATTACTATCATTTCTAATATTCCTTAGCTCATAAATTGCAAAGTAAAAGTTATGTGCTAATTGCTCCGTTGCTTGATTGCAGATGGCTTTTCACACGTTTAATTTGGCGAAATCCTTGTCGGCATTGTCTCCGCGGCGCCTGTACATAGCAGGCAGGGTAAGACCGTCTCAACACACGGCGGTAAACAAACTGCTGGTGTATCAACACAAGGAGCTTGATAACGACGCGGAGGGGGCTTAGTGGATTTAAATCACGCCCACACTTTTCTATCTAGATACTCCTTCGGGCCGCCGCTACGGTTACAAACAACTGGAGCGCTAAGTGCGGGTTTGACTCTCACACGAAGGTCTGAATTTTATATCTTACCGAGAGTTCTGAATAGTTTTGATTTTTTTAAAAAATGAGGAACGCGCACTTTATTAACAGATTTTGAGGTGAATTCAGGGCGTTGCTCTAATCTCTCACCACCTTTAACCCATCGAAAATAATATATGTACAGTACATTTAGGTACGGTATATTTTATTAAAACTAAAACTAAAAAATAAAAATCAAATCTTGCCTTTTTAGTAAAAGTACTCTTTTTATTTTCCAATTAGCTAAAATTATTTTTACAAACTAACAATATTATGATTGAAATTAGGATTAAATAAAACCATTATTTATTAAAATTAGTATGTTTATCATGGAATAAATTTAGAGATAGGGTATAGCAATAATAATAATAATATGCTCTAATGAGGTGGACTAGACATAATTAAATCAAGATAAGGATAGAGTGTAATGAGATTGACTGGATAGAACTAGCTCAAGATAGGGATAGAATGTAATGGGATAGACTGGATAGAACTAGCTCAAGATAGGTATAGGGTGTATAGAGGTGGACTGGGTAGAGCTAGCTCAAGATGGTAATAGGCGGCGTAGTTTTCTAAGTACAGTAATGAACTTTCAAGTTACTAATGCCTTTGAGTAAGTACCTGTACGATCATTATGAGAACAAATTCCCCCTGACAGTAGCCACCGGATTCGCCCTTGAACCGACTGATTATATCAGCACAAAACTTACAAACTAGCCTAGTTCTATAAGTGATACATTAACCAATATGTCAATCATAGTTGAATGTGGGATTTGTTGATCACAAAATCTCAGTCATAGTACGAATGGGGCATTGGTTAATCTCAAAATCTTGATAATAGTATGAATGGGGATTGGTTACTCTCAGAATATTGATGATAGTACGAATGGGAGAGTGGTTGACTGCTTACTATTGATCAAAGTACGAATGGGGGATTGGTTAATATCGGAATATTGATAATAGTATGAATGAGGGATTGATTGATCTCGTAATTTCAATCATAATACTAAGAGGGGATTGGTTAATCTCAGAATCTCGGTAATAGTACTAATGGGAGAGTGGTTGACCGCTTACTATTGATCATAGTACGAATGGGGGGATTGGTTAATATCGGAATATCGATAATAGTATGAATGGGGGATTGATTAATCTCGTAATTTCAATCATAATACTAATAGGGGATTGGTTAATCTCAGAATCTCGGTAATAGTACGAATAAGGGCCTGGCTAACTTCAGAATCTCGATCATTTAAACAGCCTCCAAGTCCATCCAACTGCAGCCGGGTGGATCCTTCACACAGATTAATTTTGATATATCCCCTCATAGCAACACGTATCATCCCCATAGTTAATACAATGCTCTTTATAACACTATAACACTTATATTAAATATATCAATAAAAACGCAAGTCCATTGTCTTATCCATTACATGGTGTTATCTTTAAAAAAAGGTATCATGAGCTGCGTTTGGTTTTTCCACCACTTCTTAATATTTGTTCGGGTTATACACATACTCATACATATTAATTTTGCAAATGTGTTAGGAACGAGAGGGGTAGAATTTATTTCAAAAAAGGGTTCCCACATATTTTGAGTGTAGGAAGAGTGTAAACATATTTGGGAAAAATCCTTTATTAGGGATTCTAGTTGGAACCTCCCTGTCACAGATAGGCGTTGAGTTCAAACAAGCCCTATTAAGATAAATATTTATCAGCACACGCTAGTTTCTATGAGCAGAGCGAAATGTGCTACGAATTTTGCTGGGAAAGATATCGTCACGTACTTTCCAGTGCTCTTTTACACGACACAATCTACATGGGACTGGCGGCTTTACTTCCCCTACGAAGGAAATTGTGCTACAGATGTTTATCGCTCAAGAAAAATGCGTTGACCTCTGTTGTGTTTGAACCCACGAATATTGGGCCTCGAGGTGAGCAATTATCCTTAAGAACACCAAGGTCAAAAAGAAAAATATGATTTCTCCACGTAGCCACCGGTGCAAGTAAAAAAGCCCATTATTAATTACCTAATTATAGCCATCTATTTCGCCGATAAATCTGTGACGCAAAACTATTCTAGACCTGGCTAGATTGTAGAATGAAAAGTGATTTCATGAATAAACTTCAACGCTGTGTATTGAATTGTTTTACAATGTTGATAAAATATTTCAAAGATATACTAATCATCACAATTTGAAAATACACATATTTTTAAGGCTACGTTGGCTCATGTAAATTAATACAACATAGTTGTGGGAACGTATTTACCAGATAACTGCAAAATAAACAAGTATATAATTTTGTCTTATTTTATGGGCCCCTTGGAGTTAGGCCTATGCTATTCTCCACAAACTTGATATAATATATTATGTACAGTACAATTCAGGATTCAACTCTTGGGGGCGTATAGTTGAAGTTAATACGGAACATAAGCTTTGTAATTATATCAATAAAATAATATCTTAAAATTGAATTACAATAAAATATATTGGAGAAGTAGAAGCATATGATGATAGCAAAATCTTATTTTAAAGCTAACATTCTAACAGAAGCTATTCGAATGTTGATATATGAATATTTTGAAGTACCTCATTAAATATATTCTAGGTACAGGGTATTCGATTTATTTTTAAATACCTGAAATAACTCATACAAAAGTTAAATGTTTCAAAGACTCCCAAGGTATGATTCAATGTTAGTAAAGAGTTTTAATAGTGTTTTTTTTTTAGTTGAAGTGTTTGTTATGGGGGAGGTAACTACTACCCTTACGTATACTGGTCTAGAGCCCCCTTCCTATGCACCCCCCCAAAACTCCCGCACTCTACTACGGCTTTATTACATGTATAAATTACAACACTGGGTGCTAATTGCACCATAAATCCAACTTCCCTCTTTCCCCTTACTCCCCACTCACCCCTTTCACTCCATTTCCCATGCACCGCACTTTCTAACGCCCCGCTTTCTTTCGTATTTTTTTAAAACACCCCTCTCTCTATTACCCAACCAGAATGCACCCCAGAATAACAATATCCCTTATGAGAACCTCAACCCTTTTTCCTCCCTCCCTCATTGTTTTCATTTCTGAATTCACTTAAAGTGGTGGGTTAGGGGTGAGTTTTAAAAGGGGGTAGGTTTCGCTAGATGTGTTCCGTACACCATCCCATAGCCGTTTCCCTACAATCTTTCTAATTGCGAGCTAGAGAAGAGACTGCATGTAATTGATAAATGAAAGTTTTATGTACTTGCCACTCCCCGCCACCCTCCTCCTTGCCATATGATGTATTTCTTGTAAATTTAAAATGATTAAGCAATATTCGTTAGGGGCGTTTACAAGAGGGTAGTTTTCGTATTGAATGAATTGCATGGGCCATCCTAAAATGTTCATTACTTTAAAAGAGGAAGAGCATTTGAGTTCTTACTAAAACACAACATTTTAAGTTTTGAGGTTTGCAAATGTGTAACATTATCATGGCTTGTGTTCCCCCGCGTCCTGCTACCTATTCAGCTATTTGCATCGGGGTTTGGATGAGTGTGGGGGGAATTTAGTATTAACTGTAAAGTTCCGAATAAAATCACGCCCTTGAAACTAAAGAACAGTAGCGCTATAGTTGCTGTTAAAATATAGACTGATTTTGGTTGTAGGAACAGTTTTGAAAATTAAAACATATTTCTTTGAAATCAACATACATGAGATAACATTTTACTATATTATTTGTGTTATTTTATAGCTAGGCCTATCGATAAATCTATCAAAAGTGACAGCTTCGGTTAACATGAATTGATGCGTTGACGTATTACAATTGTTTTAATAACTATTAGTAACTACCATATATTGATTTTCCTAACTGGCCCCTTGGTATAGTGATCAGTGCACTTAGCTATGAGTCTAGGGTTCCCGGGTTTTATTTACAACTGGTACCTTTGGTATTTTTCCCGAAAAGGGAATTACTCCAACGGTCACCAGTGTTAGGTTAATTAGGCTTAAACTAGTTTAAAATGTTTCCATTAGTTCCACACTCACATACTCACTATCAGCATCACTTCATCTCTTCGGGACATGACCCACCTCGGTGGCGTAGTTAGCTAACCCGTAGGTTTTGTGCTGATTACCGAGAACGGGGAGATCTAGGTTCGAGGGTGAACTGGGGATGGTTTTTCCCAAATTGTTTTCCACTCTCCCTCTACGCAAATGTGAGTTCACTTCCTTTATATTCAACCTCCCAAATTCCCAATCCATTAGCATGATTCGTACATAAGCGTATAACCCGAACGGTTAGTAAGGCGAGGTGCCAAGTATTATTATTACTACTATTCGGGACATGGAAAGAGCCTCCACGGAAAGGATGTCCGATTAGTACATTCGAGCATCCTTTGGGCAACGGTACATTATTAGTCGACTGACTAAGTTTTCTACTACTGGGGTACGAATGATATAGCCCAGACTCGCAATATTATTGCTGTTCTTCCTACAAAAATCATGTCATAGATTAATCAGCCAGGAAGCGATCAACGACTCTTAAACAATGATTTTTTTAAACAACAAATTGTAGGTCTTATTCTGTCTTCGTTTGTAAGAAAATTTGCCATATTAATCCTCTTGATATATAAGACTGTAAATAAATCTTTTTCCATGACATAATGCGCATGTGCAATTTTTTACATCCTTTTCAAAGTGAACAACTCCCAAAATTATACACTATCCTGACAGAACCTGGTCATATCACATTCCGATAAACAAACACGCATTTGCGCGGTGTAGTGGGGAACCATTTAGGTATAATCACACATAGTAGATCGTCTGGGGTCTGATCTCCCAACTTCCCATCAGCGGGAAGCCAGACTAAATGAGCGTGACCTATAAACCACGTGCTCACCGAGGTGGGTCTCTGACTTGATAGACCTAGTTCGATCGTCGAGCACATAGGCTGATTTTCCACCGACATTTCAGTACAACGCTTGAACAGTGGAGCATCTGCTTACTGATATTACATTTCTAGGTTTATTATTATTATTATTATTATTATTATTATTATTATTATTATTATTAGCACCGCGTCTTACTACCCGTTCGGGTTATACACAAGTTCTAGGTTTGATTCCTCGTGGTTGTCTGAATATGTATAAATGTTTATCGGATTAATTTCTATTCATCTAATAATAACGACACACTAGTTTAATATTTAATTGTTGTGTTTTGTTTTACAACAGAATTAACAACAGAAACACTGCCAGTAACATTTAAAAGTGTGAAATATAGAACGTAGAACTTTTATTTTTTGTGGTATTTAACGTTCACTTTCTGAACTGACTGATTATATCAGCAGCGCACAAATACTTTTATGGGAAAGAGCGAAAGGTACTCTCCCATTACCTTCTAGGGCTCTTTCCCGTGCCACAATTGACATGGGACCGACAGCTTTACTTTCCGTCCGAAGAAAGTTTTTTTATTTTTTTTAGTACCGCGTCTTACTACCAGTTCAAGATATACGATTGTGTTCTAATTACGTTAATGGTTTTATAGATTAGGAAGGCTATATTTAGAGGAAATGTATCCGTATTTGGGTGAAGGGAGAGGGGAAAACCATTTCGAAAAACTGCACTCAGAACACCATGCCCAGATTCCAAGCTCGATCTTTCCGTTATCGGCAGTTTAACCAACTTCGAGAGCGACGCCTTGGACCATTTGGCCACCAAAGTGGCTTAAGAACATATTAATACTAATACAACCCAACCCACCTTGGTGGTCAAATGGTCCAACTTTAAGGTACTACTCTGGCAATAGACTGGACTGTGGATGACGGGGAAATTGGGATTCAAATCCCGTTCTGGTGTATTGAGAGTGGTTTTTCCTAAAAAAAAATTACACTCGCAGCCAAGCAAATGAGGGTACACTATCTCCTGATTCAAACGTACTCATCCCGAACATATTAGCTTAGTTATTACATATGCACATATTTGTAGAGCCCAAACGGGCTGTAAGATGCAGTAAAAAAAAAACCACAATACCCACCATTTAATTTTATCAAAAAATTCCTTACTATATATATTTATTTAATTTGTCCAAGTCAACTTAGAGTATATTAGAAAGTGTAGCACATGGCTCTACGTATGAACACAATAAATAGTTTCTGATAACGTTTGTAACTGTCACATGCTTAACATCCTATGGTAATCACACTATGCAGTGAATTCATACAAAATTAGTATGCATAAAAATGGATCACAAGTCTAAAAGAGTATCTTGTATAAAGGACTGATCTTGAATGGCGCCTAAAATAATTTGGTATTTGTTTATGAACTTAGCTTATCATCCACAGTGCACATTCCTAGGTATTACTTTAGGTTAAGCTTGTTGTAAGCTGTGTGTTGATACATCTCTACGATTATAAATAAACGTGTTAGGTGTTTTAAAGTAATACGATTATAATTATTACACTTATGTTTCTACTTTCTCATATCGAGAGAAAGTATTGTAATCGTGAGAAAATTGATCTAGATATATTGATGAATCTTTACGTTTAATGTGAACCTGAAACCAAAAAAGTGGATTTTATTATTTTGTCTGTACTTATGTCTGTCTGTTTGCGTGTCTTTCTGTCTATCCCTAGCTACGAATACAAAAAATTGGATGAATTTGGTTCAAACCTTATATTTTGATTTTATAAGGTTATAGCTAAAGAGATTTTTTGATTTAGTTCCAAGACTTCATATTATGGGTGGTTTACTAATGAATTATATTTTTAATTCCAAACTTTTCAAAAATGGATTCAAAGAATTTGTTTTAAATACACATTTAAAATTTTTTTTACATGACAAATAGCATGTTATCAATGGTTTTTTATAGAGAGAAAATTGTTGAAAGGTATTTTACTGATTGGAAATTTTTAAAAATTCAAAATATTTCGAAATTAGCATTAATAATATTGTTTAAAATATACGCCTGTGGATTTTGTGGTAGGGCCTATTACAAATAGCAATGTATACTTGCTTTCGGGGTAAAAACAAGTTTATAAATATTTTACTTTTTATAAAAAAAGCTTTAAATATTTTACAAATAGCTCTAACAATTTGTTTCCAAACGGGTATTTTGAGTGTTTGACTGAGCTCATTACACTGTATACTTATTTTAGGGGTAAAAATTTGTTTAAGGTTAGTTTACCGATTGATTAAAAAAAAAGTGGTTCCAATGATAAGGTTTAAAAAGGGTAGCCTATATGTTAATTTAAAAAAATATAAATAGTAATTTTATATAGAGAATTTTTTATATAAATAATCATTTATTAGAAAATTGCTGATAGCAGATTTTTTAAAGTAGATTTTTTTGAACATATTTCTGACAATTTTGATCAAAATTGGTATAGGAGAACTATTTTACATTACCAATAATAGTATTTCTTTATTTTTCTATAATAAGTTACTTTAATGATTGTTTACCTTCAACAAATTATAGAAAATTTGAAATTTTTTGAAATTGGCCTTGAAGGTTGAGTTAAAAATGGGGATCTTGGAGTAGTTTTTATAGTAAGTAAGAACAAGTTCTCATTTTTTGGATAGCCTACAATTAACGTATTTAAAATAAATTGAAATCTCTTAAAAATACTTGAAAATTTTTGTTTAAAATGTATATTTAAAAGTTTTTTTTTTAACTATCACGATGGTATGTTTGTTTTGATGAGGTAAACATATTTAAGGGTAGTTTACGTAAAATCTCTTTTTGAAGATTTTGTTTCAAACTATACACAATATAATAATGTATGTGCAATTATGTCAAACCATTTATACAAACAAAAACTCCTATCAGTCACAAACCCACACTAGTGGACATGCAAGCAACTGCATCAGTCTTGTTTAAAATGAAATACCGCAGACTTTTAAGGCTGGCGTTCGAATCCCTGTTGGGTGTACAGAAGTGAGCTTTCATCAATGTTTCACTCCTTCCATCCCAAGTTAATTCGGGGGTGGGGGTGGATAGGGGTTCAGATTCTGGCACTGTGTGTGGATATAGATACCCCCACTCCTCCTTTCCCATGTTAATTCGGGAGGTGGGGGTGGATAGGGGTTCAGATTCTGGCACTGTGTGTGGATATAGATACCCCCACTCCTCCTTTCCCAAGTTAATTCGGGGGTGGGGGTGGATAGGGGTTCAGATCCTGGCACTGTGTGTAGATATAGATACCCCCACTCCTCCTTTCCCATGTTAATTCGGGAGGTGGGGGTGGATAGGGGTTCAGATCGTTCATCGTTCCTCAGAGCAAATTGTGGCAAAGTTGTTTTTAGCTCTGCATTTTTTTTTCTCACCTTTCTCACCGCATCTTACTACACAGAAAAAAACGTTTTGTACAGGTTACAACAAATTGAATGTTGACTACAAAGTTAGTTTGATCATAACAAAATCATTTTGTAGTCCCCATTATATTTTGGTAAGTTGTACAAATCTTTTATTTTGTGCACTCGTTTGGGATGTACGCATTTATATTTGTTACGTTAGTGTGATAAGTGTGAGGAATGTTGAATTAAGAGGAAGTTAGCCGACATTTGTGTGTAGGGGGATTGCAAAACAATTTTGTGACAACCATCCTTACTACACCTGGGTAAACTTTGAACCCCGCTCTTCCCATAATTGGCAGTTAAGTACATTACGAGAGTGACGCCTTAGACCATGCATACATCGTAGCTGGCTGAATTCTAACCACTGCATCCTCACTTTTACTTTATATCTATTACAGTTTCCAGTCTGTGGCCTGGGCCACTGTTTTATTAAAGTCATATATTTTACACTACTTACATATGCCTTATAATCTAACTTATGACTAGGACAGAGACAACATCCAGTCCCCAGCCATTAATGTGTCAATTTGAAAGGGTAAACCCATATTTTCTTTGATGGTACATTTTTCGGCCATGTCGGTAATCGAACTGAGGACCATTTACTCAGTAGACAGACACGCTACTGACAGAGCTAAGGTGTCAGACCGCATCCTCACTTCATTAGTGTAAATATGTGGATAGGCTGGATGGGTGTTATGACCACTGAGACCGAGGACGAGGAAACGCGAAGAGACTAATGTTTCCAAGTATAATAATAATAGTTACCACGCCAACACTATTAGAGTCCCATTAACTTAATAACGGGCGGGGTCCGGATGCACGAAGACGTCTCACATTTTTATTTCTACAATTTTTTTTATTTTGTAAACTTAAATAAAAAAAACTCTTTCGATTAAGTTGCCCATTCTTTAGAGCTTCCCAAATAAGGGTGGAAGTTCCATTACAGTATTGTTACTCATCCACCCTTCCGGTGTCGGGAAGAACTACGGCTTTATACAACCCGTTTAGACTGCATTTGGATTAAGGGGATAAACAGTTACCAAGGTATGACGCAAAGACCTCGGACGTCTTAAGATTTAAGGTGTTGCGCATAAGGCTGAGCCTAACTATAGATTCATAGTTCTAAACAAACATTTTTTTAAATATCTAATAACTCAATAATGTTTTCCAAATTTATTTGAGTAACATATTTCTGCATCTTTGATCATTTGTATGGGGCTTTAAACCCACGTAAATAATAGTTGATGAAAGATTGTCATTAAAAGTTTTCCATTTTAATACATTTTAAATGGGGGAAAAAATTATTTATTGCTTTATTTATTTTATCTGTGAACTTAGGATACATCGTGAGATATTAACTCAGAATTTTCAGAATAATTTAGTCTTGTTTTTAATTGATTTGTAGATTCGTGTTAAGTTCAATGATTTCGATGATATTGAACTCTTAACAATTTGCATGTATATTAATTTTAGTAAATACTTTAAAGGAAACTAATCTCTCAGCAAAGAGCTATCTTTGGATATAACAGGTACCTCCACTGATACCTTTGGTCACAAATAGCTTTAGAATATAGCTTGTCAGTGTTTAATTCCAGGAAATTTGTGATTGGCGCAAGTATTTTACACATTGGGATAGTAAGGGAAAACTTACAATAATATTGGATAAGTTGCCAGTCAATGATAAACATCCTAAAAGCCCAACATTTAACAACTAAAATAAAACAAATTCTTAACTTATTTTTGGATAAATAAAGTAGTTATTTACATACATATATATATTTCACTAAAAATAATTAATTATTTTCAAAGAATATTTTGAACCGCGAGTTTAATTGTTTGTAATCAAAGCGTTAGGACTTGGGCCCTTATTAACCGCAAACCTAATTACTCACATAAAATACTATATTTGCCAATTCTTGCTCCCATTTTCTCGCCAAGAATCGTTGTTATTGTAAGTTTTCGGTTTTTTACTATGATTTTTATCCCCATGTCTGACTACCTGTTCAGGTTACACACTTTTATGATGATTACTTTATTGCAAGAGGGATGAGGAAGGAAGCATTTGAGAGAAAATCTACCAATATTTGCGTGAAAGGAGATTGGGAAACCATTTAGGAAATATCTCCCTCAGTAGACTCGACCGGGATTCAAACCCTGGTCTTCACGTCTTCTTCGGGCAAGTCCAAAACAAGAGTGATGCCCTAGGCCAGTGGTTCTCAAACTTCTTATTCACGTGGACCCTCTAACCAGTGAACAGCTGATTCGTGGACCCCTTGATGTAGGGTGGATGAAAAAAAAAAATTATAGTACAGCCCTACTATTGGAATTTAGTCATAATATATATTTTTAATCCAAGTATAATTAAAATAATAATGGAAATAAAATAAATGTAGGTATTATATTTGTACATATTCAGACACAATATTTTTTTTTAATAAATTTAAAAAGGATTACAGTAAAATTGAAAAATAAAAGTATTATATCTGTAAATTTATAATCACTGACAATTTATTAGAAGAATGGAACTGCTTGTGTGACTTAAATATAATTGAAATCTGTAGCAATTTTATTGAATATCTCATTCCACAATAAACCGATTTCATTTCACATTTTTTCACATCACAAAGAGCAGAAAATTCTTGCTCGCACAAATAGGTTGTTGGGTATGGCATACACTAGTTCAGTGCTTTTTCTGAAATTCCTTTGTGCTGGTTGATGAGAAAACTAATATAAAAGTGAATTTTCAAATGCTCCTCTCAAAGATGTGTAAACAAGAGGCGTGGCCAAACCCCCCACTTCTCACCCTCGCTCTCTTTAAAGCATCTTCATTGTGTTTAGTAGGCCTATATAACAGCGATTTACTTTTTATATAAAATGTTACAGTATCAATATATATAAAACTGATTCCCTGGACGATCTCGTGGAACCCCTGGACAAGCCTCGGGAACCCCCGGGGGTCCGTGGACCCCACTTTGAGAATCTCTACCCTAGACCATTTGTCCACTGAAGCGGGTAAATACGTTGTATTCGAGTTTGACGCCTTTGTCCACGTACCCACCGATGTGGCTCTCAGGACTTTCAAATGCCATCATATATTAAACAAAATATATAAGTGTGTTCTCTACAGGAGCTATTAACGACTTTATCTAAGAGATGAAGCTGCGGAGGATAAGAGATCTTTCACACACTACGAGTTTTCATCGTGTTTTTTTAATGAATATTGTAGCTTGAAACAATATAGTTGACAAACATTTCAAAGTCTTATATCTTATAATAAATATCGCTCCTTACTCTCAACAGACTTAGAATGTTTTCTTAAATGATTAATCATGTTTGTTAAGTTTTTAGCTGGATATCTAGTCGATCACTTTTTTTTAATTATTTTTTATGTAGAACAATTTCAAACATTTTTGGTCGTATTATGTGGGAGGTTGGGCCAATACAGTATTTAGTTATTATATCACTCCACTAACGAAATCAATATATCGGTGTCAACTTCAATCTCCATTCTTACTTTGACTATTTATCACTGAGTTATTACGATAATAGGGCAAGCACAGAGGTTGCCAGACGATTGTTTGGTCGGATCACTACAAGTCATTCGGCCAAACTGCCGGACATGACAATCGGATATTATAGTGAGAACATCCCAATGCTACACGAGTCGGCCACAACTTTTGATCGGACAACTAAACAGTTGAATCGTGTGAAAGACGCCATAACACCTAATGTATTAGTTGGCACACGACAAAAATTTGGACGACAGAAATCGTAAAGTGTGAAAGAACACTAAGAGTATACATACACTAGTTTGGGGTGAGTATGGGAAACCACATATGGTGAAACATCCCTGGTGCCCCAACCGGGATTATAATTCTAATCTCTCCTTGAACGGCTATCAAGTGCAATGTGTGTCTAACGTCTCAAACTCCTTGGCTGCCACTGCGGATAGTCTATTTAAATAAATTAGGGTATATGAATGGATATTAAAGAACACGACTGTATATCTTTAGTAAATGTATAATACCCTTTTTCACTACAATGACTACTAAACTGCCTTAATCTCCGCCTTATACCAGATCTGATCCTATACCTCACACACCCATACCAAGGCCTGTCCTTTGATTGTACCTAAACCAAGCTCTGGTAATGGGAAGAAAATTAATTTGTCGAGAACTATTTAATTTTTTGTTCAATTCAGTTAGAGATTAAAACGAGGCCACAGCTCTGGTTGGCCAACCCGCCGCCAGATGTCTCGACACGCCGGGGACCTCGCGTAATGACTGTAATTATCCCTCAACACCTTGTTCAATGTTTACTGAGCGTACACACGTGTGTGTGTGTGTGTGTGTGTGTGTGTCCCCCTCCCCCTTTCTATATCACCTGAGGGACAGCCAATCATAGCCCGAGTGAGATACACACACACACAGTCAATAATTACTTTACCTTAACCATTTTCTATAGCAGCCATGCTTGTTTATAGCGGCCTCCCTTTTATCTTACGTACACTTCTCCACCAGAAACGCTGGTCACACAGTCCTAGACGTCAGGCTCGTGATAGAGTGGATTGCCACTGGTGGGGAAGGTTGAGGTTCGAATCTCAGCTGGTTACACCGGGGGTTTCCCACTTCGAGGATTTGAGGTGTCATTCTCGCAATATAGCCTACTGTACCACAGTCGATGGGGAGATCGGAATTAGAATTCCGGCTGTTTTTACTGATGGGGCTTTATTCTGAACAGCTTCCTAATCTACCTCCACGCAAATTTGGGTACATTTAATCTAAGTTCAACCTACCTCATTTCGAACACATCAGCGTAAATTGTAGACTATACATGGGTAGTAGCCTAAGATGGGGCAATGAAAAAAACTAATGGCTTTACACATGTGTTTTATCACTTTAGTTTTCTCATCCCGTCTACAAGCAGATGTGGATACATTTCTTCTAACCTACTCTCGCATTATCTTAAAAGAAGTATAAAATAATACTTTTTTTAAAATGTTTTAAAGAGGATTAAATTTGGAATCCATAGATAAGTTTTTTCAAGCGCGTATCATACCTGTCCGGACTAGATACACTCTATCGCACTTATGGTATAGTATTAGTAAGGTAAAAATAAGAGGACACGTGTTCATATTTGCTTGGAAAGATAGAGTAAAACCATTTAGGCTAGAACCATCCTCTGTACACACAGACAAGATATGAACCCTAACCTCCCCGTCACCTGCAAAACAGATTTGTTGAGCTTAGTATTTAGTCGACTTTCCCACCGGGCTCCCTAAATATTTCCACGGCTTTCTTTAAATTAACGTGTAATTTCTAAACACAAATATGATATCAGCACCTGACTTACAAGCTAACTCAGCTTATGAAATAACACTAGGTACTGCAAGGCCATAGAACCTAGATTTACACTAATTGAAAAGCCGAACAAGCAACTAAATAGTATTAATATTTAGACATAGTAAAACAACACCTGAAATATTGATTGATTATTAGCACCGCGTCTTACTACCCGTTCGGGTTATACGCACTTACGCTAATGTGTAATGGAAGGGTGATTGTGAGATGAAATGGAGGACCTACAGTTTAACGTGGAATCCGAACCACGGCGGAGACCTGGCATTCCCAACACCTGAAATAAACCTAACCATCAAATTCACACGCCGTAGCTCCACTAATTGAGTTATCCGAGATCTTCTTCTAGTAATTGCTTAGTAATGCTGTGAGAAGTTTCAAAAATTCCAAGTCGAAGTCGAAGGTCAAATCTCCTTCGGCTTCGACTTTGACATCTACAATAACATATTTTGCATATTAGAAAAATTTCGAAGGAAGGATAAAATTTCGATAAATTATTTTATCTTACTAAATATTACATTTTTCAATATGTGATAATTTTAAAACAGTTACTAAAACAGAATTTTAACACTGAATAGTAATTTAACTAACACAACGTAAGCATAGATCATAAACTGGTAAGTAAATGTTAACATATTATATTCACTATCGCCATCGCCAACATAATTTTGCAAAAAACAAAAATACCCATAAATAAATAACACCATGGTCACTGGTATGAAGCAGTGAAAGCGCTTTTAGTTGTGCTATCATCGTAGCTCCCGTCTAATGTTTGGTCCTTAATATTCTATCTCTTTGGAGTTATCTGTGACAAATTGACAAGTGCATTTTGACACCGAAGTTTTTCATAGCTTCTCCACATTTTCTTTATTATTCAAAATGGATGTGGAAAGTAAGAAACTAAAACCTAATTTAGTTTATAATTATTATCAGAGAAATCCAGATAAATACACATCCATATGTCAAGTTTGCAAAATAATAATATAAACTCCATGATATAAGTAAAAAGTAAAACTTAATCAAGAATGAAATAGCCAAAGCTATTATGTATGCTTTTTAGTGAGGATTAATCCCTCTAGATATTATATTCTGAAAATTGAAAAATGACACCTGGACACGGAAATCGAACCACAATCGAGCCAAAGGTATTGGGTTCGATTACCGTGTCCAGGTGTCAGTTTTAAATTTTCAGAATAAAACTTAATTGATAAGATACTAAGCTTATCATTAAGCCTGTGTGCATTAGTTATTAATATAGTCCCTAGGTAACAAATAAGGAAATTTTTCTGGCCCTTTGTTACTGACAAGATATAGAAAAATAATTAATTAAAAATTAAAAATAGAGTTAAGTGACAACAACAATTCTAGGTAGCTTCAACTTCGACTTCGACTTTTCTTCGCAAGTTTCAAGATTCGCTTCTACTTCGCCTCGCATTTAAAAAGTGACCTTCGCACACCCCTATTGCTTAGATAGATGAATGACGTCAGGTTAGCACGTAATGCTTGCTTAATGAATATATTTCATATCCCTGTCCAGGTGTCAATGGATTTACACATTCCCTCTATCATAATGTAATTCGAAAGTAGGTGTTTTGTTTGTTTTAGTCTTATTAATCTCTTCATCAACACCATTCGGAATAAAACAGGGTCCCCTAAACACGGGGTCAACCACTCTAATAACTGGCCCTGTGGTGATGTGGCACCTGGTTACGAGCTTAGGGGTCTCGGGTTCAATTCCCAGCTGGTACCTTGGGTATTTTTTCACCTTTGGGTGAATGATCCCTACTGTCACCAGGGTTTGGTTAATTAGGTTTAAGTTAGGTTAAGACTCCCTCCAGCTCCACATAATCATAATCACTATCATCACCTCATCTCATTGCAGGTACGTGTAGACAACCTCCTATGGTGAACCCTGGTCAACTCTCTGTGCCACCAGAGCGGCTAATAGTCTACATACAGGCGACCGAACTTGGTCGTCATGTCCCTCCCGGTCATGTGCATGCCATAAGATTGAAAAAAAAAAACATTCTAATCACTCAGCCAAGGAGGTGACAATCTTGGTAGAAGTCTAACGTATCCTTAATTATTTATAACTGATTCTTATATCGTCCTAAGCGTTTATAGCTACATTGGGCCTACTTTAAAATTCAAATCTCTGCGTTGGTGTGAACGCAAACTAAACTTTAAGCTCGACTGGTTTGATGGACAATTACAAGGAGTTCAAAGCTCTAAGTTCAGTTAGGTGTATTTAGGGTAATATTTCTTAGCTTGCTTATGCCTTTTCTACAGCGTAAATGTGGATACATTTCTTTTAAACTATACTTTCCTCATCCCAACTCCTTAATTTTTAAAAGACGCGAATAACCTGGGTAGGCAGTAGAAAAAGGTGAAGGAAAAAAAAAATCATAGGAATAACACTCTTCAATGATGTTAGGTTCGCGGTTGGCGCCCTTACTCAAACTAGGTACGAACCCTGAGAGACGATTCCAACCAGTTTCACTTGGGTTGGTTTTATATCATCATCCTATGATATTACTAGTGATTCTTCTTGACACGATCCCTCCTCCAATTGCATTAGACTAACATATCAATTAAGTCGCAATAATCTAGATCTTAATAAGAGCGCATCACCTGCTTTGTTGGCCGCATGGTCTAAGGTGTCACTCTCATGTTGTACTGGCTTGATGATGGGGAGATTGGGGCTAAAATCCCAGTTGGGTCTACTGAGGGTGGTTTTTGCTAAAATGGCTTTCCACTCCCCTCCTACGTAAATGCGGATAGATTAGCTCTAAAATGCTTTCTTCTCCATCCTTGCCCCATTGAAGTAATTATCATATATGCGTATAACATGAACAAGTAGTTAGACGAGCTGATAAAAAATGGGAGCGTATTATTAATCAAATAAATAGCTGGTAGTTATGTATTGATTAATTAATTAATTTATTCAAGGTATTTAACATGCTCTTTCTGAAACGGCTGGTTATAACAGCACGCGAGAATTTCTATCAATGAGAGTGAAAGGGTCTACTAATTTTGGCGGGATAGGTATTTTCACATAACTTACAAACTATTTTACATGCCACAGTCGACCTGGGATTGATTGACTTTACTTCCTCTCCGAAGGAAGTCGTGCTACGATTTTTTTATCGCTTAAGAAATATCCGTCGTCTCGGTCTGTGTTTGAACCCACGAATATCGGATCGCGAGGCGAGCATTTTATCTAAAGATCACCGAGGTCAAATTTAGCTGGTAGTCAAATTTACTATAATCACACAGATGATTTAAAACAAAAATACACTAGAAACTTGTCAAAATGAATTTGATATAATCTAGTAAATCCGGGTGGTATATAATTCTGCAATTTTTTCATTGTTAATGATTTAAAAACTGTACATACGCAATATATCGTGGAAATCACTCATTTATTCACCGTATGATATAGCATGAGGTGTAAGATGTGATTTTTTTTGCTACAAAGACCAAATAAGACCTGCAGCTTGTTAAAAAAATCTAAAATATGATTTTGTTTAATGTTTGATGATCTCTCGCTGGCCGAATGATCTAACCTTTTAATATCTACTGTAGCGCTTCTATTCTTTAGTTTGAAGTACATGAATGTAGAAGGAGCTTTTCAATTAATATTAATATAGTTTTTTATAGTCGTAAAGGTGTTGCGTATAAATAGGAAATTAGGATAGTTTTGGATATATGAGCTTCCAGTGTGGACGGCAAATACTAGTTCCAAACCAACACAACCAATAGGATCTCAAAATATGATAATTAATTTGTTAAAAAAAAGCTTTTTTATATTAATTTAAGGGCAAAAGGTATTAAAAACATGTTCTATGTAAGAAAAAAAATTGATCTTGATATTGTGTTTAATCTGAAGATATAGTTTTACTACTGACATAAATGTTTATAAACTTCTAATTGTTTCATAACTTTAAACAAAATTGCTCTTAATATCAAATGTCAGCTATGACAAATAAATACACTCTTATAATATTAATATAATATAATTATAATATTTTTGATTAGTAATATATTTACCATAATTTTAAATTATTTTATATTTTATGAAAAAAAGAAAAAAGTAAAAACCAAAATGTTCTTCATTAACCAAACAAGGGCCCATTTCAGCCTATTCCTACAGTAATGTATTCTGTGTGGGCCATTGTTATGGACCCAATTTACGACTGAATAATATCTGCCCTCTCTTTCCTGGCAACGTCTTTTTACTTTTAATTTATATGCCCGTTATGATGTTGATGTAATAAACATCTCAGTTTAATGATCTCTTGAAAAGGAGGAGTTCTCTTTGGGGCAAGTGTGTTTTGATACCCCGACAAATACTACTAGCGCCATCGACTAGCAACTATTATTTATAACAAAACATCATCTTGTGTTGGTTTGCTAAGAGATAATATAACCCCTTCTTCAAAACATTCAAAAATTTTACCAAATAAAATCCCATACAATAATAATTGGTATAATAAATGCATTATCAGAATTAGATTTGAATTCAGTTACGTATAATAAATAATATATTATCAAAATTAGATTTTGAATTCAGTTACTCATAATAAATCATATATTATAAGAGTTAAATTTTGAATTCAGTTACGTATAATAAATACTATATTGTCAAAGTTAAATTTTGAATTCAGTTACGTATAATAAATACTATATTATCAAAGTTAAATTTTGAATTCAGTTACGTATAGTAATCACTACATTATCGTAGTAGCTACGAACTGTTCATATTATTATATTATTATTATTATTATTATTATTATTATTATTAGCATCATCACCATCATCATCATCATCATCATCATCAACACTCAATACAGTAGTGCGTATGATTTGGAATGGAACTTGCTCTCCCAATTAAAATTATCACCAGGAATAAAAGAATCTTATAATAACTAGTGTCTGACGTGAATGATAATTTTTAAGAATTTTCAGGATAATCTACTCTGTTTGTTTTGAACTTTAGCTCACGTAAATAATTATAACTTCGACACATCTGTATTTAATCACAATCCTGGTCAAGTACACCGAGAGTGGTATTCCAATTTGGATTTTCTCAACCTTCCTCCAAACTAATGCGAGCACATTTCCCTTGATTTTACCGTCTCATATTTACCTCTTTTATTAATTATTTTTTACTGGGCGTATTTAACAAATATTTTCTGACCTAGCATGACCTAAAATAATGACCGAAACACTGGATATTCTTTTTCTTCCATAGTTAAACTAGTTTGTATGTGGCGTGCTAATATAATCAGTTTGTTACGCGAATGTGTTAATTACCCTTTAAAAACCTTAAAATAGTCACAACACTCAATCCCCTTGACGGAATTTCATCAGTGTGAATGGGGAAGCACTTATTTATTATTATTATTATTATTATTATTATTATTATTATTATTAGCGCGTCTTACTGCCCGTACGGTTTATGCGCACTTACGCTAATGTGTAATGGTAGGGTGATTGTGAGATGAAATGAAGGACCTACAGTTTAACGTGGAATCCGAACCACGGTGGAGGCCTGGCATTCCCCACATTCACAAGGTGTATTGTCAGAGGGGAAGGAAGGGTTTGGTAATCAGATAAATATGTTCCGGGACCGAGGATTGAACCCCGGACAAGCATTTATTTCAAATTAAAGTTTTAGTGCCCTTGTCTGTATATTGAAATACCTCTTTCAAAAATAATTGATATCAGGAAATTACCACACAATGCTAATATTTGACAGTTACAAAAGTTACTAAATCATACATTAATTCGTCAAATGATAATTTATTCTGCAGATACTATGTTAGACATATTAATGATGTAGATTTAATAATAATAATAATAATAATAATAATAATAGTAATTGCAATACAATAATATATTTAGATTTGGTTATTGTTTAAATGGAAAAAAGAGTTTTTTTAAATATCTTGTAAGCCTACTTTGGTTTCGGTATTATCTGAGGGGTGTAAATTGGATTCATATCCCAAAATCCATCTTTTAGCACAATGACTTTTCAATAGATCACAATTGATATTACATTTAACTACATATAAGTAACGTGTGTAGAATTATGACAGAGGGGAGAGAAAGGAAAGCTCCGGACTTTTTTTATTTAATAATTGATAACTCTTATTAGTCTAGAAGCTATTTAAATAGTGTTTTCAAGGTTTTCATAGTATAATAATGGGCGAAGAGAAAGGTTATTTACCACCAATACTACTACTACTACTACTACTACTACTACTACTACTACTACTACTACTACTAGCACTACTACTACTACCACCACTACTACTACTACTACCACTACTACTATTACTACCACTACCACTACTACTACTACTACTACTACTACTACTACTACTACTAATAATAATAATAATAATAATAATAATATAAAATAATTCTTGTAACAAAAATAATATGTAGTATATTTACGTTGGTTATGTTAGTTTTACACAAAATCTGCTTCCTTATATTTTTTATACAGTGCATTGTTAGTGTATAACTAGACTTTGAATGTAGAATTGAATATTAATAAATCTTTAAAAAATTATTTAACCCTATACAAAACTCTTACAAGTTTAATTAGAACCATTAAAGAATCTTAACAACAAATAATCGTTTCAATGATATTTAAGGATGTGCGAAGATTTAAAATGTCGTAGTCGAAAGTTATATAACCTCTTAATTAGACCTCGAAGCCCACAACAACTTTCTAAAAAAGAAACATTTCTAAGGAATAAGAAAACTTTGATATTTTATGAACAGATTTGAATTATCTATCTAAATATGACCTATTTTCACATATAAGTAATCATTAATAAACAAGCTACTTTAAAGTATATTTACACTAACTAGTAATTAAATGCCTTATATAACAGAAGCATAGTAGACACATTCAGATTAGTATAGTGTGCTTTGTTTTTCCTATAAATCGTTCTCTTTACCTGGATATACGTATTTAATGGACCAATTAATAATTAAAATCTGTGTCATGTGACAACAACAAAATCCTTATCTTCGACTTCTGCTCCGACTCAAAGCTTGATTCGCATGCTTGAAACTCCACTTCAACCTCGCTTCGTATTTAGAAATGTATCGTCGCACACACTTGATTATATTGTTTATAGAGAACACACTACATTTACCTTATGATTAGAAAATAGTAATGATATTAGGCACAATCTAGATAAGGTGAGATGTAATTGCAAATATTGCCAGCAAATTCTCATCTTTTAGCTTCCAGATGGTTATCTTTACAAAAGTAGTGAAAAGAGGAGATTATAATCTGGATTTCGTTATTACTGGCTGCAGTACCTTTCATTTCATTTTCAGATCAAAACCTCCAATCACTCACTCCCAGGGCTAAGCTACAGCTACCTCTGCATTCAAATAAATACTTAAGAAAATAATAATAATAATAATCCTAAATATAATAGTTTTATTTTACAATTTCTACAGATTTTTTTTTCTAGAAACTATTTATTCTAATTTTTTGTCTGTTAAATAGCCACATACCGAGGAAGAGAATAATATTAATTAAATATTCCAAGTGTTTAAATCATATTTAAATAATTGAAACACATATCTTATATGAGAGGTTTAAAACCATGTTTATTTATAAAAGCAAAACCTTAACTATTATTTAGAATAATGATGTATCGCCTATTGTTATTCACTAATTACACACAAAAAAGCCAACAGTAGTACTAAAATTTAATGTTAATGTTAAGTTTACTATTAGGCCTTTATATAAAGTAAAATAAGAATTAAAAGCTTTATTTTTTCGTAGTTTTCCCACACAAAGAACACACGTACAAATACGACCATTAACTAATGAGTTAAATTTATTCCGGGGAAAAAACCACATAGCTTCTTTCAACTATTTTTACTTAACTCAAAGGAATATTTTCCTGGTCTGGCTTCTATTTCGCTTTTAAAACCGTGGAATTAAAGTAGTCGTTAATTGACTTTTTGTTCTCCAAGGCGGCTAAAAAGACCTCACACGTTGTCTCGTTACAATCGATTAGTCAAGGGGGTCGAAGAGGTAGAGGGGTATCTACCATTTGGGCTTCTCCGCTAAACTCTCTCGGATGGAATTGCCATCATACCAAGACTTCAATGCACAATTTCACACTTCGTTCCCCACTTAACAGAAGCCCAACAACGACCCCGTCACACAACCTCCCCCCCCCCCTTGAAACCTTGCAGACAAGTCGACTACTGGAATACCTGCCTATTCAAAGAATTGTGATCACAAGAATAAAGATGAATTCCGGTTGTAAATCTGTGGAAACCATTCAATATCAGTGCAAGAACCGTACAAGAGCCATATCTCTCTCTCTCTCTCATATTTTATTGAACTAAGAGTCTTCGCTGCGACCAAGTGGTAAATGAAGGTCAGCCTGATGGGAGCTCTCAGTTCGTTTCCAGAAGCTGCACAAAATATTTTAATATATGTAAGTGGGTCCATACTATTGCTCAGTTGCACTGATTGGAAGAAACTTTTAGAAAATATAAAAAAAATCTTATTTACGGTCAACATTGATAACATTTTACTATACTATTAGTGTNTATATATATATATATATATATATTAATATATATAAAAATTGACAGTTGCAGATAACATGACCCGACGTAGAATATGAAAATGGCTTTAGTAACTTTTATAACTCTTCAAAAAGTTGTTTCCTATCGTCACTTTAGCTCTATGGGACTCGCATCAATGAGCACACGGACTAGGGCGTCTATATAATCTGATATGGTCTACTAATAGTAGGAATATCTGAATACCTCAGCCGTGTTTCCCACTCTGCCTCAAAGCCAAATCGGGTAGTTTCTCTTTAAATTCTACCTTTTTAGTCAACAATATCTCATTAGCTTAAACACGCAGATAACCTCGTTGGGGTGTACATTAGAAAACTACTTGGTCTGAATCACTTCCCAGATTCGATTCCGGGAACTGTCGATAAATGACCGAGTATTATCGTAGAAATGTGGCTTTCAACATGACAGTGATGAATTGGTGATCATTGAATTGGATAAGGTAACTGTTCTAGAGTTAAGTTAGTTTGTAATCCGTGTTTTAGTGTTGTCAATAGGTTCTATAATCCTCTTTTATTCCTAATCTCCATATCCTTTGACTAAACTAGTGTTTATCACACGTCCAATCTGGATGATAGCTTGGCCGCGAGTGTTTCTCCGATAACAGCCACGAGGGCATCTTGTCACTTTCACAACGTTCCAAAGGAGGGTCCACTCCCCTCTGGGCTATTTCCCTTGATAAAAAGAAATCGGTAAAAGTCGCTTTCCAGGCCTTAAAAAACTGAACACTGGGTCGGGGATATCTTGTAGGGTTGCCTTTTCTCCACTGCTAGTTTTTTTTTAAATGTCAAGATCGTAAATCCTAAAAACACACTCAATGTATTGTTACCCCGGTTTAAGAAAGTGAGAACAAAGAGAGCTCACCTCATACTTCACTGTGACTCATACATTCCGAAAAAGTTAACAAATATAACTAACTGTTATAATGTGAGTGTTATGCCTTACTTTTTTCAAAAATTGCACATTAGATGTCCTAAATAAAAATAGAATACTTCAATTCGTTTAAACTACTTTTGATATTAAATGTTGTTTGCTATTCTTAGTTATTAGTTTCTTAGTTGTGTGTGGATATAGTTGAAGATACAATTTAAAGCCCTAAACTAACACATACCAACTAGTGATAGTAATTAACCAATAAAACATGTATCTTTGGAGAAGAACGCTAATCTTGAAATCAAATGGTGGATATATGTGAGCGCGTGGTTTTAGAAATAAATCGAACATGAAATAAACCAATAAGTCAGTAGATGTTTGGCTATAACTATTGACGCAGACTACAAGTAAGAAAATAGTTTTTGTTTGTATAAAAAAAATGAGGCTTTCTTCATCTAATAGTTGAAAACAAATCCCACAACTTCATTTACTTTGTTTATACAACTGGCCAATAGAAATAAATCCTACCTTCACGTGTTACATTACGGTCATATCTTATAAGCTGCACCATAGTGGAACCAAGCAAGGTAAGCTTGCTACCTTTCAGGGTAAACGAAGGGTGTATGAACTGTGAAGCCAGGAAGATGAAGTTGAGCTATAGTTTACAGATAAGGTTGCATCATGTGTCATATTCGTAAATTTGAATAATTACAACTGTACACGAAAATATAAATTGGGAGCCGTGACTTAGCACATCAAGACTCTACCACTGAGACATCCAGGTTTATTACAGTTCCTGGGGTCATTCTTCACTCATGACTTGAGTCAAAGTTTGTTGTGCCAAGGGTCCTGGGTTCAATTCTCGTGTATAAGTAAATTATCCGCTCGTCTTTAATCTTTACATTTGATTTGATATGAAATAAATTTAAAATAAATATTAGAATATAACAAAGCACGTAAGTCCAAAATTATTTTGAAAGGTTATATAATATTATAAGCCCATTTCTGTCTATTGAAATCGAGCAAATGGCTGAATATATTTTGACAAATGAACACTCATTTTAAAGGTCCATGATGTTGGTAAAAATAGTATAATTTAAATAAAACAAAAACAATCTTTCTTTGTTTACATCACCATGGAAACCCTGATTTGTGTATAGTTGTATATTGTTGAATCAAATATTTATATTTGGTTTAAAAATAATAATAACTCCTTTTCTTACTCATGTGTGCAACAAAAAGAAAATTTACGGTAAAAAATGTGTATACACCAAACAAATCAATGATAGCAGGTTAAAAATATATACTTTTGTTGACATTGTTGCTTTTTTTCTTCTTTGTCTATACATAATTTCATCTGGTCACAAAATGGCCACTATAGTAGCCGGTTCGAACACACCTTTTTTTTGTAAATATCCTTTGACTAGGGAAATTTATTTCCTAGACCGGGAAAACCTTTTACTGTCATTGGAATGTTGTTATCATTAATTTGCATTTAAATCAGCGAAATTGAACATTTTTCACATTTAAAAGGTTAATATTGAGTTTCCTTAAAAAAAATTATTTCGTTATTCTTTGCGAGTGTAACTTACTATAAATTCAATAACGATATAATATGATAAGCCCACTTCTGGTATTTGAGAAAAATACGCTAAAAAACTTTAGCATGGATTGTAGCATTTGTTGCACAATCCCTCAGTATATAATAGTACTGTATATAAAGTGGCATTCATTATATCTTCCATTATCTCTAATATAATAGAATATTTACTATATTTAATATGTTTTATGAAACTATATTCTTGATACTTTCTTGTAATGTGGTTTTCGTGATATAGTCTATTTATATCTTAATATATTGCCGAAACCATTTTACCTATCGAGCTAAAACGTGGTATCTATGATTTTAATCAGATTCCCCGGGGATGTGTTTGTAATTAGATATACAAGGTAGAAAATAGAAAAAATCGATTCGCTCAAAATAGGTTTTAACGATTGTTATTAAAATTCATATCTAGAGGCATTGTTTAGTATTACAAATTAAATGGTGCCTCAACTTTTCAAGGCTAATGGCTTGGACAGGAAAAGGGAAAACTGCAACACTATATTTTCCCTGAAAACCTCTTTTGTCAAGGGAACAAAACCAATTCTGGCTCTTCCTCCGGTAAAAGATTCCTAAGGCAAACTAGACCCTCTTTTGGATATCTGGGTGTGGACTACTTCAGGGGAAGAGATCAACAAAAACAAAAAAAATCATCAAATAAAACTTTCCCTTTCAGCATAGGAACATGGAATGTAAGGACGTTGAGAAATGCTGGGAAAATGTGTGGTGTGAACATGGTGGGTTTAATAAGTGAAATCTGGAATACTAATTACGTTAATGGGTTAGGAATTGTGAATATTGAATTTAGAGAAAGTGAACTCACATTTTCATAGAGGGGGAGGGGAAAATCATTTAGAAAAAACCACCCCGGTTCACCCGAGCGAGATTCGAACCTCGATCTGCCCGTCCTCGTGTTTCTATCTCTATACGAAACTAGCACGTTAGCTAAATATGCCAACGAGACGGATTCCGGTGTAAAGATCAAGGGTAAATAGTGTCTGGAAACTACACAATGTTTTATTCAGGCTTAAAGAGTGCCGTAAAAGGAGTGGCAATAATGATGAAATATTAAGTTGTGAAAAGTGTTACTAAATTGATGTGTTATAATGTTAGATTTATCTTTGCAAATTTAAACGCTGAACCATTAGATATTTTGATAGTAAAAGTGTACATGCCAACAACCAACCACGATAATGTCAAGTTAGAAGAAATATATGGTGAAATTAAAGTAATTACTAAACATGAAGGAAGAGAGAAAGTGAAGACTATCATCATGGATGATTGGAACAATGTTGTCGGAGAAGGATAGAAGCAGAAGAGCATAGGGCCACATGGACTGGAGAAGAGTAACAACAGAGGTCAGATGCTCATTGAATTCTGCCACCAGAATAACATAGTGGTGACAAACAACTCGTTCAAGAAACGGAAGACTAGACTATTAACATGGAAGAACCCAGGCGACATTAGCAGGTACCAACTACATCACATCATTGTAAAACAGCGATTCAGGAATGGAGTTAAGGATGTGTAATAGTTTTAAAGAATATTTTTTTTTGAATCTGTTAAATAACAATGTTGGAAAAGTGAAAGGAACAGGACAAAAGTCTTGGTAACAACAGAAATACTTCAGAAAATGTAAGAAAGAAGGAAAAGGAAACATGCCAACAAAGTAGAATATTTGAGGCTAAACAACAAACTAAGAAGAGATAGAGGAAACGCTAGGAAATACTATATAGAGATGACAGCTATGAGATTAGTGAATTGCAAGGAAAAGGAAGGTATACCATCATGTACCAGAAAACAAAGAATCTGGGATGGAATGAAAGCAAAGATGTGCAAACAATAGGAGTAGAAAATCCCAAAGGTCAAATAGTGACGGATCATAAGAGGTTCTTGTGATTTTTGAAAGATATTTCGAAAAACAAAACTAAAAGGGAAATTGACCAGGGAACCTGGAAATTTAAGCATAAGATTAAGAAGAGGAAGAAGAAAAAGGACTCAGAATTTTAAAGAGTGAAGTGAAGAGAGCCATACAGGACATGTTAATAAGCAAAGCTGCTGGAGATGACGACATATCAGCTGACCTTTTGAAGGAGATGTGGAAAAATTTATTGATGGCTCTGACAAAACTTATTTAATAATCTATGAAACGGAATAATGGCCCGAGGAATTTCTAGACATAAACATGATGGCGCTAAAGAAGAAGAAACAAGCCAAGAAATGAAGTGACCTTTGGACCATCAGCCTCACCTTTAATGTGGGAAAGATCAAGGCAAATTACTCAACAGGAAATTGGAATAGAATTTAGAAAAATTTATGGAAGAAGACCAATTTAGATTCAGAAAAAGAAAAAGAACCAGATATGTTATCAGGATGTTGGAAATAATTTTAAAAAGAGTGCAGGGAGTCAAGGAAGAAGTCTGTATTGGTTTCATTGAATGGTAAAAGGCACTAGAGAGAGTGAATTGGAAGAAACTGATGGAAATACTCAAGAAGATCTGCATCAATATTGGAGAAACGGGAGGCTGATTAAAAACCTCTAGCTGGGACAGAGATTGAAGGTGAGACAGACTAATGAAGAGACCAACAGCATAATGATAGGAAGAGAAGAGAGCCAGGGATACTGTTTGTTACCCAGATTGTTCAACTTTTATGGAGAATGGCTGATCAGGGAAGCCCTGGAAGGACATGGCAATTTCAGGGTAGGGAGACGCGTCATCAATCCAATAAAATACACAGATAATCTATCATCGCTACCCAAAAAATAAAGAAAAGTTTCAGGAAATAGTGGAACGGCTGGCGGCAATAGGGAGAATATATGGCATTGAGATCAACAGTGAGAAGTAAAAAGTGATGTTGATTTCAAAAAATGGAAGGCAATCAAATTCAAAATTGTAAACGGGGAGCTGAAAAACATAGAGCCGTTAAAGTACCTGGAAAGTCTGCTGACAAATCATGCCTGCTATAAAAAGGAAAATAGGTCTATTATTGCAAGGGCCAAGAAAGCTTTAAGCAAGAAGAGGTTACTGCTGACCAACAAGTTGAGTTTGTAACGGAAGAAGAAACTGATGAAATGCCACATATGGAGCAGAAACTTGAACTCTTAGGAAGACGGAAAAGAAATAGTCGGGTAATTTTTAAATGTGCTGCTGGAGAAGACTTTAAAATAGCAGTTGTACAGACAGGGTGACAAATGATGAATTCCTAAGAAGAGTGGGTGAGAAGAAAACCATTTTGGATGTGATTCTTTGGTACAAAGCAAAGTTAGGAAGAACTGTCTTTCACACCACGTCATAAAAGTAAAGGTTGAGGGAAAGATGAGCTTAGGAAGAAGAAGGATTTAAATATTAAATGACTTTAAGGAACGAAGAGAACTCTGGGAGTTAAAGGAGAGGGAAGAGGACAAGGCGCATCGGTGGTCTAAGTTCACTGGCAAAAGGAATGACGCTGTCCTAATAGATAACACATAATAATAAATAATAATAGATACACAAATACATGTTGATACATGTACATTAAATATATACCCATGTACGAGTACATACAAATACACATATATATAATATATGTATATATGTATACTGATATACTTAAATACACACACACATATATAAAATTATACATACATACTGGATATAGTTACAATACAAATATATTTTTTGTGTGTGTGTGTATGTACGTACATATGCATAAATACATGTATATATACATTTACAATAAATGTATGTACACATTTACTGTACATTTATACATACATATCTATATATATAAAGTATACATAGACATTTAAATATATATAATGTATAAACAAAAAATATAAATGCATATCCATACTTCTATACACGTACACATGCATACATACACACATAGATAATTTATGCATATACACATACATATATACATTCATGTATATACAAATAGAATATAGATGCATATACATATACTTATATATTTATCCGACTGATCGATACAGGTTCATTCTCAGATGTTATTTAAATAATTACTATAAATCATTGTTGACAATTTAGTATTACAAGAGTAGTGACAACCTAAATGAAACCAGTTATCTAAACATTTTCCATTATTGAAACATTCTTTTGGCCTTTACGTCACTTTTGTAGTTCACTGTTTTAAATAGTATTTCGTAAAGAAAAAACGTAAATGAGATTTTATCCTCTCCATGCATGATTGACACTATCGTAATTTACTTTTATTCTGACTGTATTCACCACTTTTTCTCCTGATGAAACTCTTCTTGGGGCAATACTGTATTTTTATAGGTAGGTGCCATTCTAAGGGCTCCCTTATTCTTCAAAAGAAGGTAAAAAAAAATAGATTTGTAATTAACTTTTTTATAATCTGATGGTCAAATGTTGTTACATAGTTGCATGTTAAACCGTTCAAGAGAATCAATTTTTGAATTTCTTCTATAGATTACGTATGGTAATTGAGAAAATGTTCAACCTCTAGAGTCAAGAGTATGATGGATTATGTTGTTTGAGTGTCTCGGAGCTAATTTTTTCTTTTTTTTTACAATTTTGTTTGTGTGATTTGTGTATGTACTGTATGGTGATCTGCCTGTGCCTGGAGCTACAGCCAAAATGGTTTAATACAGGGGTTCTTCAGAGGGGTCTCCATACCCCTAAGGGTATGAGAACCAAACGAAAGAAGTATGGGACTCGATCTCTGGACAACAGAGTGGCCACTAGTTGTAGCTAGCTTGTGCATTTGTGATTTGACATTTTTATATAGATATATTGATAAAATCCTTTAGATTTTCTTTCAGATATTCTGTTCCTAGATATCTATATGTAAAGTAAAACCAAGCTATTGACATATTTTGAAGTCACACTAGTACTGGTAGTATGGATGGTGATGATGATCTCAACAGTCTGACGGAGGGAATACGTTGACATATTGGGCAAACCTTATAATATGGTCATACCTAAAGGTGAAATTGTGATTTTAATAATCGCTCTAGCTATTTTGTTCCTTATTTATATTCAGGGATATATTTTTTACATGATATTTAAGTGTGTTTTTGCAAATAATTAATTTTTGTACATTTTGAAACCCTTTATAAATTACTACAACGATTTGATTAATTATGGATGCATGAGAGTTGTTTTACATCTATATTAGTAAAATGATGAGTTTCTCTGTCTGTCTGTTTATCTGTCTGTCATGAGCGTTTAGTGATATCTACCGCACACAGAGGTCTGAAATTTTAAAATTAGTTGCTCCTGTGCACAAACATATGTACCTAGAAGCAGGATTTTTAAAATTTGGATTTGATATTCTTAAATTACTGTAATTAAAAAGTGGGTTGGAAGAGGTAGCAAAGCAATCTATTGCGTGGTTACCCCGGGAAACGCCGGGTAGTTCTGATAGTTATAAAGAATACTGTATACTTGTTTTTCGGAAAAATAAAATCATTCGAGGGTAGTTTAATGATAGCCGATATTTTTTAAACTGTAATATAAAATTATGAGAAATTACCTATTATTGTGCCGTACCATTTATTTTAGTAAGCAATATGAATTGTCCTTTGTAATTAGGGCCTTCAATAAAACCCTGATAAACTGAGCCCTGGTAGTCAAAAATTCTGGATAGTCCTAAATCAATTTTCTGTAAACGGAGGTTAAAAATAAAACTGAGTCAAATGAAATATATTCTACTGTGCAACATACTGAAAGTTAAAATAGAATTGTAAGAAAAGAGAAAGTAAATAATTAATATTTACATATTGTATTCATCACATGTGTTTCCCTGCAACTAAAAATAATAACAGTAGTCTACTATATACATATATACTCTAAGTGTAAGATTACATTACACATCACATGTTATAAATTAGTCAAATGAATGTAAATGTTATTAAGCTCATTCAACTATAATTTAAAATAGTTTGTGAAAATACTCACTCCACGTACTATCCTGGTCAATCTAAATTCTCGCTAAGACAAACAAGCTTCTGTCCCAATTAGTTCGGACTAACAAGATTTTACTGTAAATACAAATTGTTTGCAACCCATGACACTTAGGGGTAAGGTTTATGAACACTAGTCAGAACCTCTAAGTGTTGCTGGTCTGAGTCTCATAAGAATAAGGATTTTCTTAAACGAAATTATATACCCACATCATTGGTCTTACGGACTAAAGCTTTAGTTCACATTGTACGTGGCAACTGTTTACTGCGAGGTTGGGGTTCAAAAACATTATTGAAGCACTAGAGGTGGTTTTCTATCTGTGACCCATAACAGTGGTTTCTCCAAACTTTATTCACGCTAATACGGGTGCCGGTCCTATAAATCACCCCCTTATCTTCACTCTCCATTAGATTTAAGATTGATTCACATGTTCGCTGAAAGTATAAAGTATAATCTGCAATTTACATACTAACAGAAATGTATGTAGACACATAATGATTAGCAACACAAACTAAAAGAAGCTTACTGTATACATATTTTATTTTATAGTAGATAAACAAAACTTTAAGATCAATATCACGATGGGTGTTTTCAAACTAAGGTTTGTGTCGTGAAACAAATCAAAAGAGAACCATATCGATGTATACTTTTTACATTTAAAGGTGATTATCAAACCTTATCCCAACAACAGTGGATACAGATGAATCCTTGTATTTCACTTTGTATGCGCATGCATAATGATTGAGTGGAGTGGTTTTAAAATTTGATTGGGTCTCACAAGCATGTGTTGTCACGAATAATCGAGAAAGTTTAAACAATTAATTTCAAGTCACGCCAATCGAACAATGTGTATGGTTCTGAAATATTGTGATTAACTTAGAGCTCATCACGTGATCACGTCTCATTTCTGCTCTTGTTCTTAAGGTGCAAGAATATACAGTAGCTCGTTAATAACCACCGTATTAAACAGTATAGTTTTAAAAATGGCCAAAATTATATCACATTATATATGTCTAGAAACAGTGGTAGAGGAAACGTGGGAGCCGGAAATATACCACTCTCTCTTGAAAAAATCCTCCCCTCTTTCCCCTCTAAATATATCTCAAATGCTCTGATATTATCAAATATGAATCTGAATGATAGTCTTAGTTCAAGATCCAAAAAACTTCTAGATTGATTCAATTCTCAAAGATTTGCCTGAGAAGACCACATCAAAAAGCCTATAGAAGTCTCTAACTGCCAGAAAAAATCAGATGTGGCAACTCTTAATAGCTTCTAGAGCCATCAAAATTTCAAAAATTTAAAGAGAAGGATCACTTCAAATATTTGAAGTAAGTAACGTACAATTTATGAGCTGACTGATTATATTAGCACACGATAATTTCTTTGAACTAGAGCAAAAGAACCAAATAATTTTTCCAGGAAAGGTATTTTCACAGGCCTTCCAGGGTTATTCTATAGGTCACAATCAACATGGGTCCGACGGCTTTACTTTTCCTTCAAAGGAAATTTGTGCTGCGAATTTTTATAGCTCAAGAAAAATCCATCGACCCCGACTGGGTTTGAACTCACGAACATCGGGTACTAATACGAACACTTTACCCCAAGATTACCGAGGTTGACATCATGTTAGGATCACTCCAAATAATTTCTGAAAGCATTATATTTTCAAAAATAGAATGGTGTAAAGCCACTCCAAATATCTTCCAGAGTCTAGACTTTAAAAGTATCTAATATTCAAAATATTCCCAGAAGAGGACCATTAAAAATAGCTTTTAAAAATATCCTATTTTCAAAATATTGTCAAGCAAAGACCACTTTAATCAGCTTCTAGAAGCATGTAGTATTTAAACAAATTCAGATTAGCCGTGAAGAGCAATCTAAATAACTTTTAGAAGCAGCCAAATATAAATAATATCAGGGGGAAGATACCTTCAAATAACATTTGGAAAATCTATATTTAAAAAAAATCCGTGTAAGGACTATTTAAAATAGCTTCTAGAGGCATCCAAATTTCAAAAAGTTTCTGGGACAGACTATTCCATTAGCTTATACACATTATCTATCTTTAAAAAACTGGGTGGGATGACTACTCCTAATAGCTTTTAAAATTAAGGACAACCAATTTGCAAACATTTATCTGGGAGTGGGGGAGGGGCAGGGGTGAAAGCCGTGTCCCTAAAGCAGACTTTTGCCCCTCCCCGTCCCCCATACAAATATGATTCCACCACCACTGCCTAGAAATATCAAGAACTATTACAGTTCAGATTGTGGAACATTCATGATTTGTTTAGTAGAAAAATATTTCTGGTCCTAGAAATTTAATTTGTAAGTACTATGCTACATAGGGTTGGAGTTTAATAATGCTTATTATTACCGTTTATTTATTTTCACCATGTCTTAGTATTCGTTTGGGCTATTAACTACCCTTGTTAAATAAGATGAGAAAGGCATATATTTTTTTAGATGAATTGTATCAGAATTTGAGTGGAGGTTTTGTTAAAAGATCTTTAAGAATAACACCCTAAGTACACTTGGCCTGGATTCGAACTCCAATCCCCCCCCTCAACAACAAATCAGTCCAAACAAGCTAAACATTTAAACCAAATGTACTGTATAATACATCAATGTGGGTTCAAAATTTATTACTCAAGGGATTAATCCAAGAATGTATACTGCAGGCTAAAACCTAGTCCATCCGAATTGCTTGGGACCTAGTGCAATTCGAATAATCTGGAGGGACACGTGTAAAGGGAGGGTAAATAGTTTATTTAATAACAAGGTCTAAACAAGCCTACATTGTAATGAATGATGCTATTCACCAGTAGCACATTTATTTATTATTAATATAGGTCTAAACAAATGTAACATTTATATTATATATTTTCATATTTAAAATAATGCACGCGTAAAAGAATTTTCCTATTATTTGCAAGGATATTATTTTTCAATAAAATTAAAGCTTTAACATTAATCCTAAAAATCAGAAATTAGAAAATTCCCTTTAAACTATTTTCAAATAATTGTTAAGAGTTCAATATATTTATATCCTACTCAAAAAATCTCTTCGCTCGCAATAAAATAATCAAATCTATTTTTATAAATGAGCACCGTTATATTCAATCATATACGTTAGAGTTTATTTTATGCCCATGTTAAACAGTCTCTTTGAACATGTGTTTTTTAATAGCATAGGCAAAAAAAAGCATTAAACCCCACTTTAATTTATAGCCTGTTCAACTTCCTGCGTGCTTTTTATTCATCTCAAGGTATTTATGGTCACTGTTCTTGACATAAGTTAGAAAATCACTTTAGATTGCAGTTATCGATAACTGCCCACCAATCATATTAAACCTATGTAATATTGCCATATTTTATCAATGTTTAATCTTTATAAATTATATGAAGCTATTCCGCATAACATAGATATCTAGTTAAAGTAGCCATCGTACATGTTTTAATTATTTGTTTAATTGGTATACAAAACGGTTTAGCTTAAATTTGTAAATATCTATTCAAAAATCTTAATGTTTGCAAACAACGGAAAAATTGTTCTTACAAGAAAGTGTTTTGAATAATTGTGTAGCACAATATATAAAATTAAATATTAAGTTTCAAATATAAAGTAAATCATAAATTTTAAGAAGATTGAATACTCCTAAAGAACATGTACAGGTGTGGCGAAAACAATTAGACTTTTTTTAGCACTGCCTCTTAGTACCCGTTCGGGCTATGCACCGATTAGACTATTAGAAACTAAAAAATTAACATTTTATTGAAAAATAAAAATTCACTAGCTAAATAAAAACCAACTACATAGTACCCTTTTTCACTTTTTAAAGATAGTGTCACTCAAGTGATCTCCACCAGACGTCAGACAAACCTCAGCAAGTTGTCCATCACTTTACTCAACATAGATCGTATAGTTGTTTCCGCCCCACTCTGTATATAGAACTGTCTTTTTGATGGAGGGTAGAATGTAAAAGAGGATGGGGGATCCATGTCCCAAAATCCTACATCTAGCAACATTGTGTAAATCCTTAGATTGCGGCTCTTAAATGAAAACCCGCCTCGATGATTGCATGGTCTGAGGCAGTGGTTCCCAATCCCTGGGTCAAGACCCTAATAGGGGTGGTAAGGAGGTTACTGAGGGCCACGGGAAGGTCTCGAATTTTATGAAGAATTACTGCAATACTGAAAATAGCAAACTTGTTGAAACAATGTTTTGGGGCATTAGTATACTCAGAATTTTGTACCCAGCTCAAGGACAAACCCATTCTGCCTCGAAAATTGAAAGGCTCCTTTCCCTCTTCTGACAATATAGCCAACCTCTGCGAACAAGGATTTTCATTTCTTGTAACGATAAAGATTCTCAGAATGATTCACTTTGTACTCTGTTCATCATTATATCACTCAAACTCGAAGAACTTACCTACAAAATCAAGCATAATCATGATTGTCATTGAAACACTCGGTTTTTTCCCTAATTGAATTTTTCACGGAAACATATTGTGTAATTTTATATTCTCAAGACTAAAAAGTTACTGAAATTGATCCAATTTAGTTGATAACATTTATCGATACAAAATTAATATTCTAAAGAACTTTCCCAAAGAATCAAACAGCACATTAGGAGTCACTGGAATGATACTTTTTTGTCACTTATCGAACATTGAAACAAAGTCACATTTTCACTAAAAATAAATTTTAATTGACACTTACACTTTATTGTGCTTTATGTTATGTTTGATAATAAATGTATTGAAATATTCGATTTTTTATTTAAATTAACTCAATTACATTAATTTAATAAACACTAATATGAAAATAATAGGCAATTGAAATTACATGTATTGATTCTTTTGGTTGCCAGGCCGGGAGAATATTATATTTAGGGTCACGATCAAAAAATGTTTGGAACCACTGATCTAAGGCGTCATTCTCGCAATTTACTGAACTGTTGATAATGGGGAGATGGGGCTCAAATCCTGGTAAAGTGTACTGAGAGTGGACTTTACTAAATTGTTTTCCTCTCTCCATCTACGCAAATTTGTCCATGTAATATAATTTGTGACGTCACAGTCACGAAACTAGCCAGGTGCAACCGACACACGATTCTTTGGGTGATAATGATTCAGTGGTTCAGATGACTGGTTACGTAGCATGAGCAAAAATTACAATAATTAATAATTAATATTATAATGGTTAATCTCCGTCTCAACAAGATCATGTTTTTAATTTAATTGCTTTAAAAGATATAATATATTTATCATTTATCACTCTCCATTGTTAAATATATTATAACCTCACTTCTTAAGTACTACGATTTGGATTAATAATGTTTAGTTATTGAAAAAAATACTAGAATAGGGATTTGAACCCTGGTCGTCCAAATTTACAAGCCAGCCACTGCTCTACCAACTGAGCCATCCAAATATCCAATTATATCGGTGGATCATTCAACTATATAAAAATATGTACCGGTGATTACATGGTCTCGTGTTGTACTGGATTGCTGGTGACAGGGAGATTGGGGTTTCAATACCGGAAGGGTATAGAAATATTTTCCCCCCTCCCCTCCATCAAATGCAGATACATTTTCTCTCAATTTCTACCAAACAAAATCAATATAACCATCAAGCGTTATGCTTCTATATATTTTCTTATATCCATACAATCACTGGTTCTAAAATGTCTTTTAGACTCAGAAAATATATAAACGATCGTGTCGAACCATTTATTATATTAGTAGGCCTATGCAAGTCCGCTCTGAGTTATTAACTTAATTTTTAGGACCACGTTTGGATTATAAACATATTAAATAATCACTTTAATGTGGTGCTAGGGATAAAGAAAATTGAATTTAAAGGAAGTGTATACGCATTTGTGTGGAGGGAGATTAAGAAACCAATTAGGAAAAACCACCCTCAGTTCACCTGACAAGGATTCGAACCTCGATCTCACCAGTCTTCAACAGTACAGGTTAGGGTTAGTGACGCCGTAGATCATGTATCCACCGAAGTAAGTTATGTTGGTTCTTGATAGTTTTGATACCACAAGTAAGGATCATATATACGATTGTATTTTCGTGCTATTATTTTGAATAAGTATGTTATGTGTAAATTATGTTACCCCTCCCTGCATTTTGGCAGGATTGTTACTCCACATCTTGTCATCACACCCCTTTCCTAGTGATCAATTGTGACCCAGTAGCTCTGACTGGAGAGAGTAGAACCCCATAGCACCGGGGACTAATTACCCTCTCAAAAATAAGGGTTGAATTGTAATCATAACAAAGATGAGGGCCCAATCTTCGCGAGTTAGACCACTTATAATAACCTTAATTCAACATCTTACAACCCATGCACTTGCTCTATGGCTCATCAATTATTTTCCAAACAACAATCTATCAACACAAAATTAAATTACTACTACACCAATTACAAACTAACTAAACCAAGAATATAGCACCAAAGGCTAAGCTTATAGTCACTATCCGTTTGGGCCTATATATATAATATACACTCATACTCACATATTATATTATACTTATATAATTAACTATGCAATAATTGTAGTAGGGTTAATAAGGCAAGCATTCTAGGAAATGTACCCTAATTTGCATGGTGAAAGAGTGGAAAGCAATTCAAGGAAAAAACACCCCCAATACACCCGATCAGGATTCGAAGCCCAATCTTCCCGTCATAGGGAGTCTAGTTTATTTTGAGAATGACACCTTAGAGAAATTGACCATCAAAGCAAAAGACCCTTATCTGAAAGCTAGTAAAGCTACTAGATCTACTTTATTGTACTCATACGCTAAGTCATGTGATTTTAAGCTGTTACTTTTGATAGATCTTACTTAACCACACTCATAAAAGATCGCTAGTAAAAAGTATCATTGTTGACAACATAAAAAGATGCTTGTAATTTATAAAAGTTTTTACATCAAAATTCTAGTATACACACTCCATCCTCGTCACAAAAAATAGAATGTTTAAACAATAAGTTTATTGTGTTTCTTTTAAGACATGCCGAAATTAGCTATCTGCGAAATACCTTGAATACCTTAGATGTGTCTTATTAAAATTAAAACATGAACTGCTTGAAAATGACCTGAGATCATACCAATTATCAAAATAAATTAATCCACCCTTATCACGAACAACCTAGTGTGGTGGCACATTAGGATCTTAATTAAAATGAAGGTTATTGAGCACACTGTTTGGAGTACGAACACATGAAAATAGAACTAAACTCTCAAGTGGGCCGAAAATGGATATTACTATTTCTTATTATTTTTTAAATATTGATTCAATTTGTATTTATTTCCTATTTTGTAGCTTAAATTTTTGTTAATGTATTAATGTTAACTGTTTATAAAGAACCTTCCCTTCAAAATTAAAAAATACTAATAATGTTGTAATGTACTGAAATTAGTCGATGATATTAGTGATCTTCAAAATAGCTTATAGGTCTCAGATGTATGTGTAAAAAAGATCAAGATCACCTCAAATTAAAAAGGATCAACAACTTTCAGAAATAGCTATATATTTAAAATAAATTTAATCTTTCAATCTAATCAACTTATAAATAAAAATTTAAACTCACATGATCCAATATTTTTAGTAGAATAATAGTCAGGAAAATATATTTCATGTACAAAATTTTCCATTTTAATATATTTTAAAAATTGTTCTACTGGTAAATTAAACTGGTCATATAACTTATTGTATTTAACCACTTGTACAAAAACTTATCCAGTAATTGTTATGGTTTGACCGTTTTATGTTGCTTAAAATTATATCTTAATGCAACAAAGTATTTATTATAATTACACAACTTTAGAACACGTCTTATCAAACATTAATTATTTGTACTCATTATATCTCTAAATAGTAGAGACTGCGCGATTACATTAGATTCAGTAACCTAGCCTGATCAACTTTCAAAGGTATAGCAACAAAATTCACCACGATCCTAATTTGGCCTAAAACGTCAAGACGTCAATGACATGGAACAAAGGAAGGAACATGTCCATCTCTTGTTTAGAAATTACCAGTATGGTAGGAATATTCGGAAAAATGGTTAAACAAAAGAGTATTTGGTCAGAAAAGGGTTGAGGCTACTGGGGATTGGAGTGGGATACATGATGATGATTTACATACTTTGTACTTGTCACCAGACATTATTACAATTGTCAAATCTCGAAGATTATGGTGGGCAAGGTATGCAACCATGTTCAGAGTATTGATTGGCAAATCTAATGGGAAGACAGACCTAGACGCAGATGGTAGGATAACATAAGAATTAGGGTGTAATAAGTTCGACTGGATAAAACAAGATCAAAATAGGGAATGAGGTGGACTTGATATAACTAGTTCAAGATAGGGATAGGGCTATGAATCTGCGTCCCTTTTTCCCAATTCGTTTACCAGTTCGATATACATATAGCTCGCCCATCTTCTCTAATTGCAACGTACTCATAAGTTTCATAGATAAATTAGTATAAATCGCCATCTTCGTGGAAGAGTTATCAGAATCAAAAAACTGGATGCTAGTTCCAAAGCCAATGGCTTTAACTTTCAAATGGAAAAGTTTGGCATTTTCTTCCATCTTTCTTTGCTTTGAAAAGTTTTCGGCCACATGGCGATGGTCGACAGTGCCCTTCAAGGAAAATCACTTTAATTTCAGCTGGCCTCAGAAATGAATGCTACATTGTTTGAGCTCCCAAGAAAATTCTAGACGCAGTATGAAACTTTCTGAGACGATACAAACTCAAAATCAGAAAGTCTAAAAGTTGCTCAACAGAAGCTGCCAAGAAGAAGGAAAATTCATTACCAATTAAATTATGCAAGCAACAGAGACGTTCATACCTTTACTGCCCCGAAGTAACTCTACCATCAGTGATCAATTAAGTCGTTGATATGATCGTAGAGTGAATCAGAAACCGATTCATGTCCAAGATTATTTACTTCATAGTAAACGATGAACACTTTCTCACCGGCATACGAAATGAGTTTCATGAGTTCGGTGAACATTTTAAGGATGATATTGATGGAGAAATAATAATGGTTCTAAACAGATATATGTTTATCGATATCTTGAAAACAAGGAACGAAAGGGTTATCAGCGTGGCAACTGGAGTTTACTTTCTCCATAGAAACATCAAATGAAGGACATGAGTCCAGAGCTGGTTAATTTCGTCAGACTCCTCCCAACGATTTCTGTGTAAATTTCCACAGCAGAGTGGTCATTTTCAAGACTGAGAAGATTGAAAACCTCCCTGAGATCCATCATTGTCCAGAAACGCCTGGACCATCTTGCTAATCTAAATGTTCACTGAGAAGAGACTAACTCCTTAAGCATGGACTCTACAGCTAATGGATGTCAACTTTTGCTTTAAAGATCTGAGTTAATCATGTAGCCTATGTACTGTCACATTTACCAAATATTTGAACTAAATACACACATGTTTATTATTTATTTACTGACTCTTTTTTAAAAACTTTGCTTCCTGTCTCAGTATTTTTTAAAATCTGATCATTAAGGGCACCAATCATCAAACTCGATTAACGATAACAGCTGAATAAATTTTAATTATTAAATAGTTTTACATACTTAATAAACGTACGTAGTCAAAATCAAAGGAATTTGAGAACACACTTGGCTCATTTATGATAAATTATGCATTAGAACTAACAAATGTTAATGAATAATAAGGGGAGTTAGAAAAGGTCTTACTTGGAGACCCCATTAAGTTAAGTCGGGATTTACTTGCTCCCCCTCTCCCTTAAAAAAAAAAGCCGGCACGTTTGACCCCATAATAAATTTCCGGGTAAGGTCCTGAACCAAACTATATGCTTAAAATCTTTGTTTCAATCTACGAATTATGTAATTGTTAAATAAAGTAGTGAAATTTGTCGAGAAGCAATGAAATGCATGTAAGAATATAAATTACTTGTGTGAGGTCTTAATCAATCAAACAAACCCAGCTGTTTGAACAACATTGAAATAAGCTCATTTAATTAACACTTGGCCTAATATTTGAACAGTCTAATATTTATTGAATAATTTATGTGAATAAAATATCAAATAAAATCTATCTTTGTCAACTTCACAATATGAGTAAATACATGCACTTTAGTTGCATTCAAACAAAACTAGTACAAGTATAGTTGGATTCTGGTAAAGAGAGGAGTAGGCTATATTTGATATATACAACTAGAATTACTTTTCTAAATCCATGCGTTATGTAGTTTGAAGCCAATCTTGATATAAAACATCAATTTAATGCAATAATACTAACAATATATTGAGATATTATGAATGATGACCATGGAAAAATAGATGTTTTGTTATATTTTCTATACGTTTCTCCCTACAAGAATAGTTATCGTTAAACAGAAGTGTCTTAGGAGATGCCCGAACTTTAAATAGCCTACATCCCTTTTTGAACCTGCAGTAAGTGCTGATACTATTTTATTTCAACCTTTATTTTGATTTGTTGGACACCCTTCAGTTTATATGCTAATTATTCCTGGATTTATTATAATCTCTCATATCATTTGGCGTGAAAGTGGTAAAAATTAAGCTTTTGGAAATTTAGGAATAATGTTCACAATATGATAGATTTGGGTTAGAGACCTAATGGGATCATAGTAGTTTTAATATTTACATAATACGACAAACGGTGATAGTGGGAGATTATAATCGTTTATGAATTGACTATAAAAACGCACGATTCCTTCCCGATACTAAGCGCGTGTGAATAATGGCATATATTTTAATAAAACTAATCAAAATGTAAAAATATACCAGGCAAACTTCTTCGTACCAATGTTTCAGGTAAAACACCCATAATTATTATAGAAGTGAGCTAATTTTAAATATGTACCAAACTAGGATGAAAATATGTTAAGATAGCTAAGATATTATCAATAAGATATGTTAAGATAGCTAAGATATTGCCGATAAGATGATCTGCTTAGGTTATATATTTATACATTTGTTATAGTACACGAGTTTGGCGTTTACCTGGAATAAATACATAACTATTTTATGGAGCCTAGACATAATAGACATGGTCTTAAAGTTTAAACTTTCCACTTTTAAAAATCAAAGTATTTTTGTGTTTTGGCTTATCACTAAGCAATAAATGACCGGGAAACACAAGGTAACTCATAAAAGAACGTAAAATTTGTGAATTGAATGATGTAATTAAATAGGGGGTCATAACACACTTTGTATTGTCATTAGTATTTTCCTCTTGCACTGTATGTTCTACTGCCGGACAGCTCCGACCAGCCCACTTGGTTTCTGGCGTTTATAAATTTCTGCTCAACTGTTAAAGCACCTTTAATTATTTTTAAATAAGCAATAAACCTACTATATTATAGCATAGTACTTTAGCATTTTAAGAAATAAACATTAATATGGACATCATTCTATTATTTTTGGGGGCATATAAGTTATGAGCTATGTTCTACTAAAACCTCTATACATAAATGAATGTTTATATAAGTTACCAAAGCCTTTAAAAAAAAACACTTTTTTGATTACTTACTTTAATATAGAACTTACTCTATGGCATAAGAAACTCAAATTCATTTCCGCACTTACAAAATTACGCCACCTATCCTTATATTGAGCTGGTTCTATCCAGTCCACCTCATTACACCCTATGTATACCTATCTTGAACTAGTTCTATCCAGCCTCCCTCATTACAACCTATCCTTATCTTGAACTAGTTATATCCAGCCCCCTCATTACAACCTATCCTTGTCTTGAGATAGCACTATCCAGTCCACCTCATTACAGCCTATCTTTCTAAAGCCCATTCTAATAGTATCCTCCCATCCGCGTCTAGGTATTTCCAATGGTATCTTCCCATTGGGTTTACTAGTCAGTACCCTGAACAATTTTATATAATTTCCCATTCACGCTGCAAGTCCTGCCCACTGTAATATACGAGACTTGATTATCCTAACAATGTATTGTGATGAGTACAGTAGGTTATGTAACTAATCATTATGTAACCTCTTCCACTCCCCAGTAGCATCATCTCCTTATACTCATAAGCATCTTTTTTTTGAACACTCTAAACTTGTCTTCGTTATATAAGGTAAGAAACCACGTTTAATACCTATAGATAAGAACCGGTAACTTTATTTTTTGTATTTTCCGAGTTTTACATTCCAGGATTGCAGGCGAGATGTCAACAACTTAATAACCGAGTTGTAGCATTCATTACCCTACTTTTACTAATTAACACTCTCATCATTCACTTAAAAAGACCAGATATATAATATTAAAAGAAAAATTTGAAAAAAAAGAAAAAATCCATCCTTTCAGACTCTACATAAATATAAAAACCAACATATCCATGCATGTGCGAGTATTCATATACAAAAATAGCTTTAGTAAAAATAAATATTTCGGGATCAGGATGGAAATTGTAGAAATCTTAATAAAATCTAGTTTCAGAAAATAAAGCAATCTACAAACATTATGTCTGTAGAGTATTAATTCTCCTACCGAAATAAAATCAAAGAGTGGTATTTTTCAGCTCATAATATCGAATTCATGCCCTTCTCACAAGACCATTACAACTGACATAACATGACATAGACTACGCAAATCATAAAAAAAAACACGGGGCTGTGATTAAAGACATATCATAAATTTTAAAACCAGGTAGAGGATTGATTCGTATACAATTTTTTCCAAACACAATTTTAGAGCCCTGTTAAAGTTGTTATATTACACGATTCATTTAACGATGACAATAAGGATTTTGACTTATTATTTGGTTTCTTTCTTTCCAAAGGTAGGTAAGAATGATGACTTGTTAATTTTTCGTTAAATGAAAGTTTTATTTTGTTTGGGGTACATTTTGTTACGTAAGAAATCATACGTGACAAGTGTCTAAATGATAACCTACTGACCCGCGATATCAAAGAGAGTTAGTCGAGAATTTATATTCTTACGGTATGTCGCCTGCTGCTCAGACGGAACTGACAACTAAAATACGATCTGGCACCAAACATTTACTTTGCCAGCCTCACCAGATATTTGCCTGGAAACGAAGTTTGAAGAATAAGAGAATGGGACATATTTTGTCTATTAAAAAACATATATATATATTTTTTGTTAAGTGAAAATGTCAACTGTTCCTCGTGAAAGGTCGTCAATCAATACATTATGATGTTTATGTTCTGAGCGGGTTGCTCATTCGGATTTGTGGGAACTAAACAAACACTATACAGTATTAGACTACAATTAAATTACAATTTAAAAAGTTGTGTGATAAAATCGTACGTATTATTTTCTCATATAATTCATTATAATTTCAAACACAATGTTCGAAACTCGGTTTTCAATAAATTACTAACTAATAGTTTATTTTTCTCCGAAAAACAGCCATACAGTGTTTTTTTTATCAGGTAAAACAATACACAGATACAAAAATGTTAAACCCACTTCTAAACAATTTCAAGTTTTCAAATATAAGTCTTTTGTAAAGTACCCTTCAATTTTTTTCTCCATGAAAACAAATAGGGAATATGTGTAAAATACTCTCAAAATATCCTTTCGAAAAAGAATCACTATTGCTATTTTATAAATATTTTGAATTTTCAAAAACTAATCTTTAGAAAAGTAAGCTTAATTTTTGATCAATAATTAACATCACAATATCGCTTTGACGTATGACCATAAACATCTAAATAACAAGTTTGAATGAAATACATCAAATTATTTTGATTTTAGCTCCAACAGACGGACATATATAGAGAAAGAGAGAATAATAATATCAATTTATTTTAGTTCGGGGCACCTAAAACCTGAGCTGAGATTCTAAATTTCTCCAGTAATCTCATATACCGCAATCTTGATGCCTTGGACTGCCCGACCACTGGTGCGGATAGTAACATGCATATACCCGCGGCGGTTGTCGAGCAGTCTAACGCTTTAAATTTGCAATGCATTTGCTTAAAGTTGACGGAGAGGTCGGTGATTAGAAGTGGTTTTCACTGTAGGATTCCCTTTCTTTAAACATGTTAATTGGGAAGCATTTTGTAAACGCTACCCTCCTCATTCCTACAACTTAGATTAAGTAATTAGTAGGCCCTGTGCTCTACGAAAAAGAAAACACATATCAACTCTTAAACAAAAAGATTTTCCTAAATATCCACAAGGAATATATTTTTAGCCGGAAGACGTATTATTTCAAAATTAATAAAGACCAATAATAATCAAATTTATTTGAAATGGGGTCCACTGTAAGATTTTGAGTGTGTGTGTTTCATTTTTAACTGTTAACATTATGTCCGTACAGAGTTGATTTTAAGCATACACCGTCATTATTCACAAAATAATATAAGCATTTAATTCTTTCAGACGAAAAATGTGTATCTTGAAATTTTCATTGCCTTAACTTTTTTTTATTAGGTGATCTGGCGGTCTAGGTGTAAGGTGTCGGACTTCTGTGCTGGGGTCCGGGGTTCAATCCTCTGTCCCAGCACAGATTTATCTGATTACCAAACCCTTCCTTCACCTCTGACAAGACGTGTATTAATCANTCTTGTGAATGTGGGGAATGCAAGACCTCCACCGTGGTTTGGATTCCACGTTAAACTGTAGGTCCTCCATTTCATCTCACAATCACCCTACCATTACACATTAGCGTATGTGCGTATAACCCGAACGGGTAGTAAGACGCGGTGCTAATAATAATATTTTTTTATTGTAACATTTGATTATTTTTTTTTACCTTTTAACAATTTAGTTTTAATGTGAATACCGCAATGTATTTTTTCAACCAAACAAATTGCCTTGACCATAAAGGTTTTTATGGCAAGTAAATCTATTTTATTTCTGTTAGTAGAGACCAGTTGCTCAGTTTTATAACCTTTCCACTATCTATATAGCTTGTCTGTCGACATTGCCAGTATTTTGTGGACCATTCTCCAGGATCTTGCGAATAGAGAAATAAACGGGTAATATTGGAAGGACGACTTCTTAATATCAGTTTCTAATGGCTCATCTACAATCAGTCACACCCACTTGTCAAACTCGTAGTACTGTCTGTCTACAATAACACAAGATAGCGCAGTCGTAGGTCGGAATTGTCAGAATAAACTTGTCTGAAACATATGAACACTATCCATCTCTTATATTCTTACTAACCATTTAGGAAATAAAAACATATTATTTGCTGTTAATATTAATAACACAGTGTTATTTATAGGTATTGATAATATAAATCAAAAGTTACAACTGTAGATCTTATGGATTCACAAATAAATACGTGAAAGTAGATCTAATAGCTTTTATATCAGTCAGATATGTACTGTATAGTACTAGAAATTGGGTAATACTTCGTTGACTTGCCTTCAGCCAATCAAAAACAAATATATTTGCACTACTGTATTAAAATAAAATAAATTGTTATTTTATCTAGGATAACAGTTGCTGAGAATATAAGCCTATAGCAAAAGATATTGCATCTTAAATTCTTTAATTAAACAGAACAAATATTTAACCACGTGTATATTAATTTTATTCTTATTTGTGAACAATATGACTTTGATGATGCAGTTATATTGGTTAATGTTACGTTTCCTAACATTTAATTGTTGACAATCCTTGTTTAGGTAAAAACCAATTATAACGCACCTTGCGAGTGCGCTTAAAGAGTGCGCGTCCGTCAAACGGGTGCGACCGATTGTAAAGGAGCCGTAATTACATAAATTAATATTTTTCATAACCGCTGAGCAATGTTGGATGTTTGTTTTCATTTACATAGCTCGAGTGGTCGCACGTGCTAAAATCGCTGGCTTACTATGTTTGAGGTAACGTATTACAAAGGTTACAGGAGTGCGCTGACAATTCATAACAATGATTGAACTAGTTGGCCAGAAAAGGGGCCATAGTGTGGTGTAAAATACTTTTACTTTTTGGCAACAGGGCTGTCACAACTCCATCTATTCCCCGGGTGGTCACTCTGTCCGACGCCGTACCGTATCAGACGACATCTTGGGGTCATCAGTAGTACTTGTACTAAGAGGGCATCTGTTGAACCCAGGGTTCCGATATTGAGTTATGTAGAGGTCACGCGCGGTAACAGTCAACTTCATCCGTCTAGGTATTCACAAGTTAAGCCAGTTCTTCCACCAGCGCGGGCGTCCAGTCTCTTTATCTCTTTATCTTTCGACTAACATCACATTTCTTACTATCTTTTAGTAACCAAAATTCATAACCCTACGAATTATTTCAAGCCCACACAATTACCTTGCCTGCATCCTAACCTCTCCCGCAACTTATCCTGACAGATCAAGCACACAGGGGGTAAGTCACGAAATACTCAATAAATTGTTAAAAACTACTTTTGAAGTTTAAACTTTAAAGGTTACTAAAAGTATGTACCGTAATGTCCACCTGGCAAGTTCGTTTGGGCTTTTTGACAAGTGAAGTAAATTGATAGCACTTTAAAAACGAATATTTTGTGAGACGGGGGAATATTGAATAGTTGGGAATACCTTTTAACTCTTATGAAAGGAAAAGTTAGCATGAACTGGTTATTTGCAAGGAAGGAGAGGGAAAGACCGTTTAGGAAAAACAACCTTCAGTACACTCAAGAATGAATCGAACCCTGACCTCCCAATTATTGGAAGACTAATCCAGACGATACTGACGTCTTTGTCCACATGCCAACTTGTGTGGGCTTTAATTAGTGAAAGTACACAATCACAATCCGTACTTAGGACATAATACCAATTTAAAAATTAAGTGTATAAATTGGTCCAATGACATGATTACTATAATCTTGACCCAATGGTCCAGTGTTCATCATAACTTAGTCTTACGACAGATTAGCCGGGATATTAAATACAAGACCACGCACGATTGAACCATAAAACTATTCAAAATGCTATCTCATACATTCTTCACTTGACAACAACGAAAATTCTATCAATAAAATAGTTATTTTTTCATTTTAAATTAAATATTTCTCAATTTGTTGTAGCTTATCTTTGTTAAGTATTGTTCATAATCCCCTTGTGGCATAAATGTCTATTTTAAAGGTCATTTTTTGTCATTTTAGAATTTAAGCTAATATTTTCATCTTAAGGCATCATGTTGAATAAGTATACTTTTACTTTCTCGCTATCTTACAGATATAGAAAGTATTGTGATCGCCAAAAAAATTTAACTCAATATGTTTATGAATCTCGACGTTTCATAACCCCCCCAATCCGAAAAAGTGGTTTTGATTTTATGTTTGTTTGTCTGTACCCCCGACTAGAGCCTAATCTATTTTATCGATCGGGCTAAAACTTGGTATCTAGGGTTGTCATAGGGTTGCCCGGAGGAATTTTTGGAATTTGATATCTAACCCCAAAATTAAGTATAGTTTACTGAAGGGAAAAAAGAGAATAAAATGATTTTAGCAAAATCTGCTCTAACGATTTTGATTAAATTTCATTTCAAAACATTTATAAATAATCTAAATAAAATGGCTACTCTCAATATTTCAGAAAAATGACTTTAAGGACTCCGGTCAGTTGCGTAAATTCTCATTTTTAACATATCTCCAAAACTATTTGAGATACTAAATAACTTATCATTGCAAAATTGTAGTACTATTAAAAATAAAAAACTTTTATATGAAATATATTTTTATAAAACCAACAGTTTCTCAGATATTAGCAAATGTATTAATACAATTTTGTGAGTTTAGTTGTAACGAGATGCTACTTAAGTTTTAACGCAATAATTCTCTAATGGCTTAAGTAAGAAATACACCCGCCTCGGTGGCGTAGTTGACTAACGCGCTTGTCGTGTTGAGCTCGACTGTTGAGGATGGGGATATCGAGGTTCGAATCTCGGTCGGGTGAACTGGGGGTGGTTTTTCCTAAATGGTTTTCCACTCTCCCTCCACGCAAATGCAGGTTCACGTCCTCTAATTCAACCTCCCCAATTCCTGATCCATTAGCGTAATTTGTACTTAAAGCATATAACCCGAATGGGTAGTAAGACACGGTGCTAAATATTATTAAGTAAGAAATGAGTAATTCTCTCAAAAAGTGTATGTTCGCTTTCTTTCAACCTCTTAGGAGAAATGTTTGTACAACAATGATCTATCTCTATCATTTTAGATTCAATATTCAATATTTACCTATTTTATTGGTCAAAATTTATAAATAAGGAATTTATATACCAATGCAATAACCTTAAGATGTGCAACCCCTAATAAGATGTCGAAAATTTTAAACTGGAAGTCGACATTTTAATACAAAGTGTTGATCCATGGGGGACACAATATCAATATTTTTACTTTCTCACCACCTTACAATATTATGATCGTCAAAATAATTGAACTCGAAATTTTGATGGATGTCGACGTCTCATGATCCCCCCGAACCTTAAACGTGGTTTTCGTAATGCCGTCTGTTGTCCATTTGTCTGTCAGTCTGTACCTCGGGCTAGAGCCTAAACTATTTTACAGATTGGGATAAAACTTGGTATCTAGGGTTTTAATAGATTTACGCCGACGAATTTTTGGAATTGGATATCCAACCCTAAAATTAAGAGTAATTTCCTTAAGGGTGGGAAGAGAAAAAATCGATTTTATCAAAATTGGCTTTAACGATTTTGATTAGTTATCATTATTATTATTATTAGCACCGCGTCTTACTACCCGTTCGGGTTATACGCACTTACGCTAATGTGTAATGGTAGGGTGATTGTGAGATGAAATGGAGGACCTACAGTTTAACGTGGAATCCGAACCACGGTGGAGGCCTGGCATTCCCCACATTCACAAG
>CABFVZ010000511.1:0-19060 GCA_902151445.1 Timema monikensis | reverse complement strand
CCCCCCCCCCCAAACCCTTAAAAGTTGTTTTTGCAAAGCCGTCTCTGTGTGTGTTTGTCTAACCCTAAAATTAATAGCAGTTTACTAGAGGATGAAAAGAGAAGAATTCCATTTTTTTCAAAATCGGCCATAACAATTCTAGCTCTCTTATTTTAGACTCAATAATCAATAATTACCTATTTTACTGGTCAAATTTTATAAAAGAGAAATTTAACAACAATTCAATAACAATAAGTTGTGCATTCCTTAGTAAAATGAGGAAAATTTTAATACGAAATGTTTGTCCTTCGACCCAATATCGATATTTTTTATTGGTCCAAATATACAAATGAAGACATTATTTTTTTTTTAAAATAAAATTATGGAATTTAAAACCATGAATAAAAAGTATTTTGCGTATGTCTAACGCAATTTGTTCTCGGGTTTGCTAGTGTATATTATATTAAGAATTTCGAGTAAATATCTCCATTTCTAAACAATATAGCGAGAAAAATCGTGCGGAGTTCCGTACCATTTATTTAATACTATCACTATTTTATAAATGTATGAATACTCATATATCTTTTTAATCAGAGTTGTTGGAATGAGAAAGAAATGTAGACAATGAACTTTGTATCCTCTTTGCTTGTATGGTTTGGAAAATACAGATTCCGGTTGAGACATAGCAATGAAGCTAGAGAGGGTTGCGTTGGGAGGGAGTAGCTATTACTTATCAAGCAGATGTTTGTAAATCAATGTTATATTTAGCAAAATACAAAAGTTTATTTTTGAAAGGTTTTGTCGTTGCATTTTACATAATTTGTTAAGTGCGTGTTTGATTTAGTCGTGTGCATTTATTAAGGTAGATGATACTTTTAGCCCATTTTTTGAAAATTTGAAGTATTTTTTTAGCCCTGTATATTAGTGTAAATTGAGATTTTTTTTCTTGGGGATTAATTAAAAAGTGTCCGATCCCTTAGCTCAGTGGTAGTGAGCTAATTGTCTCGGGTTCAAATCCTGGCATGACCGAAAAAATTATCAGTGGCGAAATGTGAATTTCGTCTTTCCCAGTGATGAATTAATGGCTGAGGGCTGGATGTTGTGTCTGTTATAGATTTAAGTTAGTTAATAAGTTGTGTGCTGATATTATCAGTCAGCTTAGAAAGTTCACGTTAAATATCTCAAGTAGTAATAATTAACACCCAGAGGTCATGTTTTCTGTTCCAGAACCTAGTTTAGAGAAACCCACAATTGTGATGATTCCCATGCTCACCGAAAAACTAGCGCAGAGCACACAAAAGTGATCACGTGACGATCTCTAGGCCAATCACAAGATTTCCGCCTTATCGGCATGAGCTGCTCCGCTAAAGTTCAGCTCTTCTCTACTTCGTCCACTCTACCCGAGATCTTCGGCGCGGGAGAACCAATCAAATCTCAGAACCATCCATCTCAACTTAGTGCGCATGTGCATTTGACAACGCATGCGCTGTACAGCCAGAAGCAAGCAGACAGCATCGTTGGCCTTTGTGTGAGGATATTTTAAATAACTTGTTAATGAAAATCGTGTGTATCGATGTATTGGATTGAGTGACGACACCGCGTTATAATTTGAAACATCCTTCGGGAGAATGATCTAAAATATATGTTAATCCACTATAAAATAAAATATGTTGATAATCAGCTGTTTTAAGCTAGCGTTGCAATGCATCATGGGTCAACATATGAGTGAGTTACTGCGCCACTAAGGAAGATTCTGCTTTCTATTTTCAGCGAACGTGTTAATAAAGCTTTAATAAATAAACTTTTATTTAAAAACCCCCCAAATATAAGTAGTTGTTAAAAACATTTCATCACCTGCACATTTGGTCACGTGGTTTAAGGAATCAAGCTGGCACTAAACAAGATTGCCAGTGATGGGAGCTAAAGGCCCAAATCTCGTCTGGGTGTACCGGGAGTTGTTTACAACACATATTTTTTAATATGGTTTCTCCATCGTCTTTATGAAAGAATTCAGGTGTACTTTGTCTAAAATACCCTCCCTATTCATAAACCAATGGTGTAAAAAGAGGGGGTTTCATATAAGTCTATACGTATACAATCTTTCATTGGCAAAAGGTATAGTCAAATATTTTAAGGGAATCCTAGGAAAATTAACTTTCTACGCCTTTGCCATATTCCCTTATATTTAACGTGCTAATAATAATAATAATAATAATAGTAATAATAATAATAATAATAATAGTAATAATAATAATAATTATTATTATCATCATTATTAATTATTATAATATTATTATTATTAATAATAATAATAGATTAGCTTTAAATAAAAATTCCAAACATTTAGCAAATATTCTGAAAAATGTATAGAGGCTAACCTGCTACTAAATATCCTACAGTAATTAAAGGGGTGTATAATCGGTTTGGCATAGGCCAGAACTTATGTGACAGTTAATAAATCCACTAAATCAACTCTTATATATTCATAAGTTAAGCCATACGTTTGACATAAGTACATTTTGGCAGATGGTGACAATCTGTCTAAGATGGTTTGATTGTTGGATTTTCTACATTTACTCGTTATTAGTGATTGCTCTCAAAGGTTTTTACTAAGGATCCGATTATAAAATCTGAGTAAAAAGAGTTTTTTTTAATATATGTGATATTATTTTAGGCCCCGTAGTAGATTGAACCTTGGTTTGCTAGATCTATAGCTGAGTTAAAGTCCCATTTGGTCATTGATTTGGATCATAAAATATTTTAAAATGGGATAATGATGGCAATAAAAAAAATATAATGTTTAGAATATTTTCTAAAATGTTAAAATAAAATAAACTCCTTCCCTTGAAAAAACAAATAATGCTCTGATAAATGTCTCTTTTAACCTATTGCAACACACCAAGTTTTATTTTTCTGAGCCTTGGTCGAGAGCGTTAAATGTTAAGCTTTAGACTTTGACCAACCACTTTTGAGAGATTATAAATTAAATTCTTGTGTATTCCAGTGTTTCAAAACCATATGAAGTACAAAAGATTGAGAGTGTTGGTCCCAGGCGCTAACAACACATACAAACAAAAACAAAAAAACCCAAACCAAGTGGTTTTTTTTCCTGATTGTAAGATAAAAATTTAAAAAATGTAGACCTAGAAATGATATAAGCGTGCTATGAAGGAGCTTGATGAAACCCTTCACGCTCCCACACTTTTCAAAATGCGCGCGCATCTATCTTGGTTTGCATAACCTGGAAATGAATGTATCGCGCCGATGATGGACACTGGACAACCTTGGGAGGGTCATCAAGTTGTCCTGGTGGGACTTCTGATGACAAGACTCCAAAGTCATGGGACATTCCATTTAACAAAGAGGATGGAACCGTGTACAATTCTTGTTAATACAAAGAGCAGATTTGATTACACAGTTAATCTTCCTCAGTGGTACACCCGGGATAGAAGGGGCGAGTGGGGAATTTGCCCCCTACCCTCCAAGATCGTAAATACTTTTTGTTGAATCTTACCGCATATGAAGTATAACTATAGTCTGATTTTAGTAGGAAGTCCCTTTTTGTAAAATTGTAAGCTCATGTTGCCACAATAAGGAAATAAAAATAATAGTATAATTGTATAATCATCATCTGTTTAACTAATAATGTGTACATACAAATTATATAGTAGTGCGTAAGAAGGTATTATTAGAAGTGTTTGATAATTTTTAGTCGATAATTATAATTAATAAATCAAATAAGACGTATCTCGAGACCNTTATGTATTTAGCACTGAAGATATGTTGAGCGTGTCGACCAGTCTTACTCTGATATTAAGAAAGTAAATCCTCCTAAGACAAGAAAGAAGCCGAAGGTTGGTTTGATGTTTCTTTTCATCCGGAGCTGGGCATCCATTCACCCTTTGGCAGATTGAGACCTGCCCCAACTTATATAAATCTCGAGTACTAGGGGAGTTCAGGAAGTGTGGGGGTTCTCCGTAACGCGTGAAAGAGCCTACCAATCTTTCCAGCAAAGGTATTTTCACGAACCTCCCAGGGTTGGTCTAAATGCCACGACCGACATGGGACCGACGGCTTTACTTCTCCAACGAAGTAAGTTGTGTTCCGGATTTTTATCATTAAAAACAAATCCATCGACCCCAACTGGGTTTGAACATACGAACATTGGGTCCTGAGGGGAGCACTTTACCCCAAAGCCCCAGAGATACACATTCTAAAGGTATATAAAATTATTAAAAGTGCCCTTAGAATTAGCATTTTAAAAATATGACATCAGTAAACCCACTCCTGCCAAAGTACACTTCTAGGCGTGCCACTGGTTGCGTAAATCCTACTGGGGGAGATCATGGCTCAATCCCAAATAGGATTTCACCAAGAAGATCGTTTTCCTCTACTTTTTTCTAATTATGTGAAAATTATAGTGAAATTCAGTTTGTCTTTCTTCCTCTCTCATTCTACAGATTTGCATGTTTCTCCTTGTTAATCCAATTAGCATCCTCCTTAAGCACCCTCACCCCCCAAAAAAACAGCTTGGAGGCCAATGCTACCAACTTACTTAGATATTTATCTTAGATATATCTACTAAGTAACAAACCAAAATATAAACATTAAATTACATCCATGTTATTGGGTTATTTAAATATGTATCTACTCTTATAATCATTAATATTGATATTTTTTTAAGTATTATTTATTGCATACATTAATGTTTTCCCTCAAAACCAAATTTGTCTTACTTATCCCCGCATTGGTGGACACGTGACCTCAACCTCAACTGGTCTAGTTGGCCCCATGACAAGGAGGTCAGTGTTTGAACTCCAGCTGGGTTTGTTAGGGAAATGGCTTTCCACTCTTAGCCCTGAAATATTAAAAAAAACTTCTTCATAATGCTACTTTATTTATCCCTATCCCATCAGTGTGAATATATGGATACTTGGAGTGGGTGGCAAGACAGGGCACACACACACAATTTTTTTTACACAAACTTTTTTTATATTCTCCTTTTCAAATATATGTTACAAAACAATGTCTGTTAGTATTAAATTTGTCAAAATATAGGAATTTTTTTAGTGCTGTGTCTTATTACCCATTATAATTTCACTAATGTATTAGGGGGACTAGTATGGTTGCATTTAGAGGAAGTGTACCCACATTTGTGGGGAGGTAAAGTGGGACATCGTTTGGGAAAAAGCTCACCCCAACCGACCGGGAACGAACCCTGATCTCCCCGTCTTTGGCAGTCTAGCATATTGTGATAGTAGCACTTAGGACCATGTAACCACTAAAGTGGGTTATAGCCAATTGAAAGACAAGTTAATTTCGAAATATTGATCATTCATTATACCTCCGGAAATTGAATTGAATTAGTTCACCGGTGAAAGTGTGAATGTTTTATTTTGAAATGGCGTCTTACAATCCATTTGGATTATACACATAAATATTAATCACGCCAATGTGTTAATGAGGATGAAAGTTAAAGTTATCGGCCTCTTGGTTTAAGTGGTCAGCATTTCTTGATACAAATCTAGAGGTCCCTGGTTCAATTCCCAACAATACCATATATATATTTTTCCCGTAAGGAATATACTTCATATGTTTGCCAAAGCCTGGATAATTAGGCTTAAGTTAGGTTAAGATTTCTACTAGCAACACATGATCATCATCATCATCATCTCATCGAGACGAAGTAAGCACACCTACATGGTGTCCCAACTTCAGAAGACAGTTACAATCCGCCACTGCCAGTAGAAGACCAGGAATGTCTGTCTAACCGACAAACGCTGGTGAGCTGCGATAAAATAATATTTATTTAGGATAATTGTACACACATTTACGTGGCGGGAGAGGGTAAAGACCTCAGTAGACCTAACCGTGACTTGCAACCTGAGTGGAGTTTTAAAAATATATAAAGATACTTTGTTTAAACCTTGTGTCGCCATATATAGAATATAATCATTTATATATTTAAGTTATAAAATTAATATTAACTTATTGATAGTGTAGATAGACATAACATCGGAGTTATTTATTGTAGTAATGCTTTAAAGATGAATACCCTGCAATACATTCTAAATAATGCTACATTAATTTATCAGGATAGTATATTATTTAAAAGGTTAGGATCTGATAAACCAAATCTAAATGAAAAAGTTTGAAAAACAAAAAAGTGTCTACAAACTCAAGTTCTGAGTAAACATTAACTAAAACTATTCTTGACAATGTAGCTATCATTAACTCAATCATCTGTATTGTTTTTTAAAACTTATTTGCTGTTTTGTAAAGAGATATATACATGAAAAAAAAGCAGGGCTAGTGATGTTATTTTGTATAGGTGAGAACGATTAAAAACATGAAAATGCACATGTTCACAAAAATGTCATTATTGTCAATGTTAGTTCAGGTAAACAAATGCATGTGATCTTTGTTTAATCTGAATAATAGGAAGCTTACCTTGCCTGGTTCACATGGTGTAGCTTTGTGATAAGTAGATTTAAATACTTACTTTTTTTGTACGTGTGTAGGCCTACGTAAATATGTAAATATACAATATATAATTTATGTAGACCTATTTATACGTATGCATATGCTATGTTAATTTAATTAAACTTTATTCGAATATGGGCCCAAATATTTTTGGCGATATACTCAAACTATATATATGTATATATTTTCAAAATATTCTTCATTTACCATTTTGAATTTGTGAACATCCTAGTTTTTACGTCACCATCTGCCACTGACTTTCACTTATTGATTTATCGCGTTGCGAAATTCATTTGACTCTTTAGTGAACCTCATTATGTGAGACGTGATTCTATATTATACGTGTGGGACTGTCAGATAAATCACGCTCTCTGCAATCACAGCCATGTTAACTCGTGGGTACAAGATAGCTACTTTAAAATCACGTTATAAGTAGGGCCCGGATTTTGATGACTTAAAAATGATCAAAAAATTATCTATAAAATGACCTATTATCTTTTAAAAAGAAAGGCTACATAGTTACAAAAAATTACCTAAAAGTATGTACAAAACTTGTAATAAATACACACGACTAAACCAACCAACAAATAGAAACCAAAGAATGGCCATGCAATGAAACGTCTAAGCTTTTGCATCTTGCTGAATATAACAGTGATTTTATAAAATCTGCTGCTCTCTACCAACGAAACTCTTTCAAGAATAGTTGCAGTCTCCCCAGGAATGTGTATTCTACAACCAGACAAGCAAAGAGGATACAATGTTCATTGCTTACATTATCTTCACATTACAACAAATCTTTGCTGGGAACATTATGTTTGCGTCATCATGCATCTATAAAATAATGACACTATTAAAAATATTCTTATTCAGGATAATTTCCCTTAAATGATTCAAAAATACCTAAAAATGACTTTAAATGACTCAAGCCAAGAAAATATGACTTAAAAATGCCAAAATGTCAAATAAGGATCAAAATATGACCTATAAAATATAACTTTTTACAACCAGGGGATCATTGACATAACGTATGTACACATGGGCATTGTCTATGATATACAAAAAAATATATGTAATCAAGATCCAGCCCTGGTTAAAAGTAACTTGTATAACTGAAGCCAGAATCTACCCGAAGTCGTCATAGCTATGATTGTAGATAGCTATAAGTTAGTCGGCGTTCTCCCACGTCTAAATTGAAGATTCCAAATGATCATGCGTGCAGAATAGTTAGGAACACGGCAATGGTAGATAGTTCGTGATATTCCGTCAATCTATATGACAAGAAATACATGCCCAGACATAAACATCTTTAATACACTCCATCCATGAAACCTAGTTCGTTTGAAATTCATACTCATTGGCAATCGTTGAGTGTATTTAAAACTGCAAAATGCACATGACTTGTAAAACTAATAATATTGTGCGTCTGGATGACATCACTCATAGCCCAGTAATGGAAAGATTAGCCAGTACTGATGTACCGTTGCCCAGGGGACACCCAACTTTACTAATCGTATTTCCTTTCTGTGGAGGCTCTTTCCATGTCCCGATGAGATGAGATTATGAGCGTGAGTATGAGGGTGATGGTGAGTGCATAAAGATAGGGGGTTTGTAACCAGTGGAAATATTTAAACCTAACTTAACCCTAACTAACCTAATCTTGGTGAAATTAGGCTAATTCCCCTTTCAGGAGAAATACCCAGGGTACCAGGCAGGAATTGAACCCGGGACCCCTAGTCTCCTAACCAAGTGCACTGATCACTACACCAAGGGGCCGGTTACTTGTCAATTAACTTAAATCTATAATAGACCCAACACCCAGTCCCCAGCCGTTAATTCATCAATGTGTGATGGGAAGCCCACATTTCACAAACTATACATTATTTCGTTCATACCGAGAAACGAAAATTATACTTATTCCTATTTGAAATGTCATCACTGCTAACCGCGAAGAAAAGAATCCTACAATAGAGTTCCACATACAGTGTGAAATAAGGTGTCTTCTTCTACTGTCGATGTCATCTTTATATTGTCGGTGCCATATTTCTAATGTTGATGTCATTTTTCCTGATGTTGTTGTCATCTTTCTACTTTCGATGTCATATTTATATTGTCGGTGTCATATTGTTACTGTTGGTGTCACCTTTTTACTGTCGGTGTTGTAACATTAGCGTGGACTGCTAATATTATAATGTTACTACCCGTCCCTAAACAAGCAAATATTTATAGACATCCTGCAATAGAAATACAAATAGAAACTGCCAGCTTTTAAGATACTATCCCAAATAATCTTATACTCATAGACATCCAGCATTATTAAACATCCCGATCTTAATATGTCAAATTAAGGTCTCTTCTCACGCGTATATCTGCCTGGAGTTGAACAACTTGCAAGTCCAGCCTGTTCACCACGAATGCTAGATTGTAGAAGTCCAAAACACACTACAAATGTGCATCACCCTGATGTTCCAACGGAGAAAGCCAGCAATGCTCTTATTGACCCGTATTAGAAGACCACTCATATTCTTGGACACCAGGATGGCGTACGTGACCAAACAAGCATAGCTCAATGACTGCTAATCTTGTATCTTGGAGTTAGTGTTTTGGGAACTAGTCGAATGCAGCGGCTGATGATAAAGAAAACCATAACCTGGCCTACGTGACTAAAACAATGTAGCCTTTCAACCTGATGTTAGCGAGTGACGCAATAACTAAAGAAAATTCCCAACTTCTCACACTGCAACTAGACCTATATAACGAGGGACCATAGAAAATATCGAAGACTATTACATTCGCCACTTCCACGAGAAGTCTGATTCAGGACTAGGACATTATCTAGCCAGGATGCCTTATAATAATATCTTTGTTTTAAATCTATAAATTGCTGCGATGGGTTTGAATTACTTAAAACAGTTTGGTTTAGTTTGTAATGGAAATCTGTCAGTGTAGGCATCGGTAACATTTTGGAAAAACTTTAATTTTTAAACGTAAATTCTGCTATGAATCAATTAATGTTTTCTGTTGACGATTGAGTGCTAGTATCTTTGTATTTTCTTGGTTTAAATAGGTAGCCACATTATTTGGTTATTTTTTATGTCTTAAATATTTAGGTTAAATGTTAAATTTTGGCTTTTGTGGTTATAAGTAAATTAAATCCTTTAAATTGATAATGTTTCTTTTGTTGGTTATTTTGTAGACTTCTTTGTGTTGAAGTAAGTGTAAAGTAACTTATTTTTTCATTATATGGTTTTGATTTTAATATTCACAGATTCATTTAGGTCAAATTACAAGTTCTGTAACATAACTTTTTCTACTATAATATTAAATATTTAAATGTGAGAATTTTGTTTAATTCTTTAAAAGTGACGAGGGTAATTGTCCCGCGAAGGTTTGAGCTTAGTCGGGAAGTCAAACCTTTGTGCTTTAGGTAAATATTTGGTGCAATATTTAAATTTAATTTTGTTCCATTAATTTAAAACTGTTTACTCTATATTTACTGGTGTGAATCTGACACGTTGTAAACCATTTAAAAAAGACTAATTGTGATCTTGTAAAAATTTTAAGTAAATATCTGGTGCAACATTTATAATTTAAATTTTGTAATGGCATTCTAGAAAATTGTAAGGGATGAGTTATAAATATAAAATATATTTGAAATGAGGTAGAACATTATAATTTGCCAAACAAGTAGAGAAAAACTCCATATATCAAAATAAAAATAGAACAAATTGGAGAATTGAGTGTGGTGGTCCAAATTTTCGAATCTAATTCAAAGCTACGTATTTGTGGTAGATAACTTAAATTTAGCTATTGTAGTACATAATTATTCCAAATAAACATAAAGATCTAAACATTTTAAAATATAAAATGTAATTCTGGAAGAAGTAGAAAAAACCTGTTAGGGAATATAGAGAATTAATTTTGCAGGAATTCAGAGGGAATGATCAAATGAACAAAACTAGTAGCACACATTTGATCTTTATCAGTGGAGGCTGGTAAAATGAGTTTTTTTAAATAACCAAAACTATAAGAAAAAACTATCTATCGGTGTAGGGGAGGATTGTAATTATGGTGGCTGGTGTAAGGACCACACAAAAGCAATGAAGAATACTCTTAGATTTAAAAATAAAATACTAGATTACGGGAAAGGACTTCCCAAGTAATTTCCAAAAATAAATAAAGAATTAGTTTAACAATATAATTTCAACTAGTCATGAAATATCGGTAGAGATAACTCTGCTATATCCTACTAATTTCATCCAACTGATCAGTTCGAATTCCGACATTGTGCACTAAGGGTGGTGTCACTAGGGTATGATTTTATATATTTTCTTCAGGTAATTGCTGGCGCGTTCGCTCTTAATTTAACTCGTGGTTCCTGTAACATTGGTGGCATTTGTTAGTATTCAAAACCTTTCTTAACTAACCTATATTATATTTAAATACCTAACCAAACAAAAGCAAATAGTTAATTTCTGCTAAGTTCTAGTCATGTGTAAAGTATTAACCTATAAATCTAACAATATTACACCATAATTTAAATCTTAAAAGCGCCAAATATATTTGGCTCCCGCCAAAATATTGTTTACACAAATTAATTTAAAACTTTTACTTATTCTTATAATTAGGTATTCTGTTCACGACAGGTCCATTCCTTTTGTGAGTGAACTCAGACCACCAATGCTCCTTGTCCTCTGTCTCCTCTTTCAGCTCACATAATTTTCTTTTTTCCTTCAAGTCATCTAATATTTGAATCCTCATTCTTCCTAAGCTCCTCTTTCCCTCAATTTTTCCTTCCATATTTTAGTACAAAATACAGTTCTTTCTAAGGCTGAGTCCAATCCAGCTTGCTTTGCAATGAAGAATCACAACCAAAATGGTTCTCTTTTCTCCCACTCTTCTTAGGACTGCTTCATTTGTCACCCTGTCTGTACACCTGATCTTCTCAAGTCTGCTCCAGCATCACATTTCAATTTTATCCAAGTATTTCTTTACCATATTCCTAAGAGTCCAAGTTTCTGCTCCATACAGTGCAATGCTCCAAATGTAGCATTTTATCGTTTCTTCCTTAGTTCCAAACTCAACTTTCTGGTCAGCAATAACCTTTTCTTGTTGAAAGCTTCCTTAGCTATGGCGATCCTTGATCTATTCTTCTTGATGCAATGGGCATCCTTTATCAGCAGATTTCTCATACCTTAACTAGACCGTAAAAATTATTTTTGTTCAACACATGTATATATTGTTATACTTAAGAGCATATTTAAAATATTCAATGCATAGTTTAGTAAATATATACTTAAATTCTACCCTCTTTAATTTATATATATACATACACTTCAGGTTTTATTAGATTAACACATAGCTCATGGGTCAACTTAAGGAGGGGTGGATGTGAACACAAGTGTTTAAGTAATGTTTACAACAAAAGAAACTTAAAATAAAATGTCGCTTCAGTAGATACGTTAAAATTTTAGCTTGATTATTTGTAATATGCGTACTAGTATTTGAACGTGAAATTTTAAATTTACAGAAAAAGTACTGGTTAAATTTCGTGATGCCCATGTCAAATATTTAGAAGCTGTTGCAATTTATATGTGCGTTAAACTAAAAAAGTATATTATAAAGTAATCATTAATTTATTTCAGCCAAAATGTTTTTTTGTTCTAAAGTCTTCCAAAAAACATGAACCTAAGCTCACTTTCCTTGTCCTCCCACCTTAAACAATAACACCAGTTATGGTCAATCTTGGCGCTTGTATTAATTTGAATATCATAATCAAAATTCAAAAACTAAGATATTTCGGGCACTACCCAGAACTGAATCGGGTACCATTTAATTGGGCTCCTTAACCAGACAATGGGAACAAGCTGCATCTTATTAAAATAAAACGCTCCAGGAATTTTTCATTTAACAAATTATTATAACATAAGCCTTATCGTTACTCTACTTATTTAACGTTTAGTTAATCATCATGTCTTACCGGAAGTACAATGCGTAAAATTAATTAACGCAAGCCATGACTTATTTTAAACACACAAAATTTTGCTTCGCAATTCTTACACTCTAAAACAATTACATTTAAATGTAACTTCCCGATGAGTTTTAAGACAATGTACTCGTGCAATTAATCTATTAAATTCAAGTAACATATTGTTTCAATGTAATCTATTCCCATCAAGAGCGTGAGAGGTACGAATTTCCTAATGTTTGAGATATATTTCCCTTCAACTTAATTAGAGTAGAGGGCTATTAAAAACCACACACGTTTCCGTCACATACTTCTTACGCACATGCGCAACCAGATTGTTTCTTCATGCACGGAAAGGTGTTGAAGAAGTAACGTAGGTGTTAAAGTTTTTGGGCTTCACGGTGAATAATCTACGGAACATATTTTACATTCCACATTGTTTTTTTCAAACTTGATTGTCAGCCCGAATTAAACAGATGAAGAGAAGAACCCGCCACTGAGGAATTTATCTATTCACGAGTGCTAGTTGAAAATCGTGGAATAAGTAATGTAATCTCTTCCAAGACGGTAGATCAGTATTAAACAAAATAGGGGCGTATGGTTTGATCGACGTAAAAAGAGCCTTTTAGAAGACAAAAGTTTGGACAGCACTGCTTGTAAGTATATAATTAACAGCTGTAGAGCACATTGTTTGACGTATGAATACATTCGATTATATTTAATTAGTCTTTAATTGGTTGAATATTTGATTAATTAATATGTTTAAAATGGGTTTTAATGAATTAATTAATCTAAGACCCGCCTCTGTAGTTTTAGGTTCCAAGGCTACGGACATACACAACAATGGTAGCGTAATTGAAAGCGGAGAGCAAAGCAGTCAGGAATACTTATCATGGACATACACATACACACACACACATAATATCAGAGCGAGTAAAAATCTGTTGAGTCTCTGAACAACCATAGAATGTAGAGAAAAGGTTTGATTTTAGCTTAAAATACAGTTTTAAAATTTCGTATTATTACCTCATTGCATAGAGAAGAATGGATCCACGAAATAAACAAACTACGAGAAATTTATGGAGAATAACAGAATTTATACGAAAATATCTAACTAATTTTTTTTTTAACATACGAGGATGTCAATAAACTTTAGTAATGTTTTTTCATCATTATTCTTCGGCCAAAGAGGAATTCTGCTGTTAATTACTAATGCCTTACACCACGTGACCACTGGAAAAAAAACCTAGAATTATTGATTTACATCTAATGAAAGTTCGGCTGTTCGTACTCGCCAGTGACACCTCTGAGGTACAAGTGAAAGTCTCTAAGAGATGGTTGTTTTTCATCTAAAATACAACACCATAACGATCTCAGCTTAGTGTGAGGCCCAATGTATAACATAAACATTTGTTGCTAAACAAGAAATTATGTAAAATCATTAAAAACTACAAATCACTACAAAATCTAAAATAACTGGCATAGAACAAAAATATAGATCTTCGGTGTGTGAATGTTCTGTAGTGATCCTGTTAAAAATAACGTTAATGTTGTTTTTTTATAAAGTGAAATATCCCAAATCCCAAATGAGATTATTGTACCTTCTTGTGATTTTTTTAAATTATTAAACTTATATACCTAATGTAAGATTTTTAATACAATAGTGACATGTTTATATCCTTCCCCTACACTTTAGATTGAAGCATAAATTTTGAAAAACAAAGGATTATGTGGTACGTAGTAAATCCACTTCAGTGCCCTGGTAGATGGTCCCCTATTAATATCCTCGATACCCACCTCGATGGTAGAATGGTCTAAGTAAGGTGTCATAATAGACTGGATTGACCATGACGGGGAGACAGGGGTTCGAATCCTGGACGTGCTTGATGAAGGTGTCTTTTTCCTAAATGATTTTCTAGTCTCGAATACACTTCCTTTAAATTCAACCTTCCTCATCCTTACCATATTATCGTTATTAGTACGTGAGCGTATAGCGGGTGGTAAGATGTAGTGCTAAAAATAGCCTCGGTATTAAATGTTCTACTAATAAAAAATAATATTCATTAAAATTGTTGGTTATATCTCGGAATCCAGCTATGTACAATAATAAAAAATGACACACTTAATTTTTATTTAAAAAAACATCTTTTTTGTGTGTGTTTTACATACATCGCACATGAGGTGTCTCTTTTATCCGGATATGACAACATAACTCTTCAGTCAGAAGTTGTTGGGTCAATGATCACGATGAGTTTTACAAATGGCGGATATGAAAGTGACGACTCACTAATTGTTGTTCCTGTACAGTGAAAGATTCGTCCGGCAGATTATACAGTACAGGCTGTAGTAACCGCAACACTCCCAATCATCACCTGTCCTACATCCTACAACCACCACTAACACAATAAGGAGGTCTGTAATATTTTATGTGAAGCGTTATCAGATGGTGAAGAGTCGCTACGTCCATTTTCAATTAATTATCATATTGCCAATTTTCATAGTTTGATAACATCGCTGTAAGCAGACGTACCATTATGTAAAATATTGAACTAGAGAATGTTTATTGTGAATTGAAAATACCCTTACGTGGTTGTATAAAGCTTTATGAGTGAGTTAATTCAACTGGACCTGCATTTATGGGCACGTGGTCCAAATGGTCAGCTTCATTATTCTAGTTTACCGGTGACGGTGAGGTCAGAATTTATTCCCGGCCAGTTTTGACGAGGATTGTTTTACCACTCTCCCTACACGTATATTTGGATATATTTCCTATATATTCTAGCTTCATTATCCCTACTTTTTTTTTAGCACCGCGTCTTACTACTCCGTTCGGGTTATACGCTTTAAGTACTAATTACTCTAATGGATTAGGAATTGGGAAGGTTGATTTAGAGGAAGTGAACCCGCATTTGCGTGGAGGGAGGGTGGAAAACCATTTAGGAAAACCCCCCCTCAGTTCACCCGACTGAGATTCGAACCTCGATCTCCCCATCCTCAACAGTAGAGCTCAACACGACAAGCGCGTTAGCCAACTACGCCACCGAGGCGGGTCTACGACATTAACATAATGAATATGATATATGTGAATGGTCAGAAATGATAGCGAAACGCGATGGAATTTCAAATCTAAGTATTTATCTGTATTTTGTAGTTTTATTTAGGAGTTTAATGTGAACTTTCTAATCACAAGATTGTATTGGCACAACACTGACTAACTAAACTAGGACCTTGATAGCAAGAAAGGTTTATAAAGTACAACATCTTGCGGTCAGCAATGATAACATTTATCATATCACTACCAACTGAACTGAATTATGATTTCGCTCCCAAGGTATATTGGGAAATGATTGACCCGCCTCGGTGTCCGAATGGTCTACGATGTCACTATCGCAATTAATTAAACTGCCGATTGTGGGAAGATCGGGGTTCAAATCAAAGTCTTGTGTACTGTGTGTGGTTTTCCATCAATGGTTTTCCACGGAATTTCTGGTACATTTACTCAAATTCAACCATTCTAACACATAAGTGTAATTATTACATAGGCATATAGATCAAATGGGTAGTAAGACTGGGTGCTACAAAAAACAGGCTTGTTTTAAGATTCACTAAGAATTACTGTGGATTCACACTTTTGCCGAAAAACTAGTGCAGAACAGAAACGTGTTCACGTGACGATCTCTAAGCCAATCACAAGATTTCTGCTTTAACGGCGTGAGCTGCTCCGCTAAAGTTCTGCTCATCTCTACTTCGTCCGTTCTGCCTGAGATGTTTGGCAGAGAAGAACCAATCAAATCTAAGAACCAACCATCTCAAATCAGTGCGCATGTGCATATGACAACGCATGAGCTGTAGAGCTAACAGCAAGCAGACAGCTTCGTTGGCTTTTGTGTGAGGATATTTGAAATAACCCGTTAATGTAAAGCGTATGTATTGATATATTGGACTTGTGCCACGAAACAGCGTTATAATTTGTAAACATCCATTAGGAGAATGATCTAAAATATATGTTTATCCACTAGAAAATAAAATATGTGGTCAATCACCTTTTTTTTTAAGTTTGCGTTGCATGGGTCAAAATACAGCATGTGAGTTGCTGCGCTATGCAAGCATATTCTACTTTCTATTTTCAGCGTATGAATAAAGCTTTAATTGCTCCTCGGACCTACTTTACGGAGAAGCTTTCAGCTGGATGGTTTGTAGTCTACTGATCTGAACTCTACTGGTATTTTATTGTATTAATGAGTTGCTCAATCCACCTGTTTACAATCCATCAAGTTGAGTCGATGGTGCCCAATTCAACAATCTCTCACATAAAATGTGCTCAGTAACCCACCACTCCTTATAAACCAATATTTATGTTATCTATACATCTTAACACCCTAAATGACCTATTCTATGAGGTAAAAATGAGTAGGGACGTTTCAAAGAAAGTGCACCCACCATGGCGTGAAGAGAGGATTAGAAAACCACAATGAAGACTTGAATGTGTAAAACCGAGTCTCTGGAAATCTAGTTCATTACACATTGGACCGTGTAACCACTGGCGCAAGTAACAAGCTAATTAAAACTATGTATGAGTGAGCAGAGTATATAATAGTAAATGTAGCCGCATTTGTAGGGGATGGGTTTGTCACATACGGAAAATCCTCACAAGTGCACCTGGTTTGGATTCGAGCTTCAACCTCCTTGTCCATGACAAAAAAGAGATATATGAACCTAACGTGAGAGACCGCTCAGCCATCGCTGCATATCTACTCACAAGTGCAGTGCACTTAAAACTATTATCTTCACTTTATCAAACCTCTTTTTAAATATTAATTCAGGCCTACAAAAGTATGAGCATATGATACAAATTAAAAATCATATTAAATCACTTTTAATTCATTCATTTTAGTATTTAAAATAAAGGTAGTTCTTTTCATTATTTATTCTTTTTTTTTCTGGTTAATTAAAATATTTGTTTAATTGTCTTTGTTCCGCATATTACTACCCGATCTTGCTCTATACATATGCAAAAATTACGTTAATGTGCTAGTAATGGGGAAGTTTTAATTTAGAGGAAATGTACCTGCATTTGTGCTTAACAATTGAAGAAACACATTTTTTTTTAACATTTGAACATCAATCCCCTTTTCATCGGCAGTCCAGTCTACTGCGAGAGGGACGCCTTGGACCATAGATAATAATAATAATAATAATAATAATAATAATAATAACAATAATAATAATAGTGCATTTTAATTACTTTCCTTTTAACTAAATATCTACACACCTTCTCTTTCTCTAATATTAATAGTCTCACTTTTTCCTGCCATGACATTTGGTGTTTAACATTTAGAATATTACCTTCAGTGGCCGCATGATTTAAGGCGTCACTATCACAGAAGATTAGACCACCGATTACGAAGAGATAGAAGTTCAAATTCTTGGTGAGTGTACTAAGGGTGGTTTTAACTAAATTAATGTTTTCCAACTTTCTTCCCATGCAAATGTTGGTACACTCGCTTTAATTCAACCTTCCTCGTCCTTAACACATTATTTTAATTAGTGCAAGTGCTTATAGCCCAAGAGAGTAGCAAAACGTGGGGACACAAAAAAATTGACGTTATATTAAATTAATGCTAACCCCTCCTCCTAACTTGTGACCTTTACCTTGTCAAGTGGATGTCCCAGGAAAGATAAGCACCCCTCCTCAAACTCCTGCCTCTCTTGAAGGACCATGGGGATGACCTCCTGGAGATCCCCCCAACCGAGGACACGTGGTGGGGCCTGTCAGCCACCTTAACATCCCCCTCCGAACCCACCTTGGCTGCCAGTTCCCATTCATATCACTTCTTCACAACTTTACAACCATTTCACCTTCACAACAACAACAACACAACCACATTGCAGGGCAGGCGTACTAAACGTCAGGCTCACATAATTGGATTTGCCAACAGCGGGAGGGCCGGGATTCAAAATCCATCTGGGTGTATTTTATCTAGATAGCTTCCCACTCTCCCTTCACGAAAATTGTTACATTTCCCTTAAATGTTACCCAAAGTCCAATTTTCATAGGACGACAGAAAGTTACTTGATCTACTTTGCACGTATTCATACGTCAAATCATGTTATCTGTTTACGTAAATTTGATGGATATTATCTATAAAATAACACTAATAATATACTAAAAAGTTATCAATATTGAACATAGCAAATTAGTATTTATTTGAACTGTTATTTCTGTGAAAATTGTATATCGGTGCGCAAGAGGTCTAAGGGATTAGTCTCACATACTGTGGTTAAGTGGCGGCTCGTGTATAGGCACTGCGGAACTGCAGCACCCCTTATTTCCACTTGATATTATCGATAACATTTAATAAAATGAGTCCTTTTTTCTTTAATTCTTTCTTTATTTTTGTAGTACAATATAATTATATTCCTTAAGCTTAATGTCAGTACTTCAGTAGTCATCCCTCAGTTTATGAAAAATATACCAAAATCTTTGTATGGAACTATGCGCTTCACGTGGTGTTTGACTGTTATTCGCATACGCACATAGAACTGGTGTGGGGAGGAAGGCGGGACTGCCAGATAAAGAGAGCATTGTTTCTCTCGCAGTGCCGGCTCTGGCATTATGGTGGAGGGAATTTT
>CABFVZ010000510.1:392603-405013 GCA_902151445.1 Timema monikensis | reverse complement strand
AACGTGTTCTCCGACAAGGCAGTAAAACAGGGTGAGTAGCCAGGCAAACTTAGTGGTGGCGGTGTAGTATGCGACCACGGTACAGTATTTTTTATATATCTTCCAGGGTTCTTTTACATGTCCCAATCAACATGGGACCGGTAGTTTTACTTCCTCACCAAAGAAAGTTGTGCTACAGATTTTTATTGATCAAGAAAAATATATCAATCCCGGCTGGTTTTGAACCCATGAATATTGAGTCCTGAGGAGAACACTTTACCCCAAGACCACTGAGGTTGTTGTTGTTAAAAGTCCATTTACCTAATACACATTATGTTTGATATATTAGTTATGCGTTATGCACAAATCTAAACCCAGCCTAACTTGTCCCCCTGTCAGATATTGCTAAAGATAGATCAGTAATAAGATAGTGAAGGTGTTCTAGTCTTTAGACCCAGTGTTTAAAGTAACTCCTCACAAACAATAATAAGGCTTTACTTTTATCGCATTATTAAAGTGCCGTGAAATAGTTATTTAAATAGAATATTTACTGTCAAGTGTAAACCTCATAGAAAATAGAGTGAAATGTTAAAAATGTATTTTCCAGTTGTTTAAGTTAAGTTCTACACATCTATTGTAACAGTTTCAGTTTTAGAAACATCTTGTTGTAGAGCTGTTATAGGGATTTTAAATAGGCATTAGTTAATAAGAGTATTCAAACAACAAAGGGCATTTTATGTATTTGAAACTATAGGGTGGTTCATGTCACTGATATCTGGTCTTCTCTGTGTCTGCATGTATTTTCATACAAAGCCATGCAGCACACACTCTTGATACAAAATTAAAATTAGTCTAACTTTACAAATTTGAAAACTATAAATAATATACCTATTGTGTTCTTATACATAAATATAGCAATGAGGTGCAATATGTTTTCTTAAAAATCCTAGTTACTGGTTTTTAGGTACCTTTTACAACATATTTATTGTTTGGTTTTATTTATTTTTTTACTTTATATAATTTGGTTTTCTTGAGGGGTGTACATGTTAATTTTTTAAATACAAAGTCAAGGTTAAAGATAGGGTTTCTGTTGTTATCATATAATACTATTATAAATTTTCGAATCATCCTGTTAAGTCTATTTAGGTAAAAAGAAACGGTTTGATCAAAAATAAAGCACACTTTATACTTTTTTGATGATAAATTTGAGTTTATCCATGCTTATGTTAAATATGTAATTTATTCATAGGTCAGTGCTAAAATATTTGTTATTCATAAAAATTATCATATTTTTATTTATGTGATATTTAGAAAGTTATTTCAAATTGTTTAATAAGAAGCAATGTAAAGTGATAGTGAAGGAAGCCAACCCGAAAGGAAAGTTATGTTACGCCTTGATAGGAACACATTAACTTCTCTTTTCATTTTTTCATACTTCCAAAAATATATTCATGTATTTGTCTATATGTTTTTATGTTAATTTTATGTCTCTCTCTACATGAGCATGTAATATTTCAAAAAATTTAAACGAACTGTGGGAGATTCTATGAAAAAATGAAGAGAAAAGTTATCAGCCGTGTTTTCGCAATTGACCTGACATCGACGTTTATGACCAGAATGTTTATCTTATCCGCTCCTTGTATTGTGACTGGTCACAAGTGTTTATAACCGAGACAATACCAGACCTCAGCTTGTTAATGCTTTCCTTGACTAAACTAAATATCTTGGTATCAACCAATAAGCTGAGAATTGTGTGCCAAATTCAAAACGACATGACTCCAAATGTTAGTTTTAAACGATTATAACTTTTTAATCATTGGATATTAATAGAGAATGTGAATTAAAATGGACAGCACTTACTAACTATAAATGTATGCCAGTGAGTATGTACTTAAAGACTGTTTGGTTGTGGATAAAATAGAGTATTATATGATTTATATCTATTTATTCTTACATGTATTTCATGTTTTCTTTAAGTTATTTTTTGGAAGATATATTTAGCTTGGTATGTCACACAATGAGAGGCATCCAATTTTCAAAAAATTGCTGGGAAAAGACCACTCTAAATAGATTCTATAAAAAAAAAAAAAATAGGCATCCAATCATCAAAAATTCAAGAAGGTTATTCATAATAATTTCTGAGAGTATCCAAGTTGACCAAGTTTGCCAGAAGGGGCCCATAATAAATATCTAGAGTAATACAATTTTCATAAATTTTTGGGGAAGACCACTTCAAATAGTAACTATAAAAACATCTAATTCTATGTAAAGACTACTCTAAATAGCTTCTAGGGTAATTCAATTTTTAAATAATATTTTCTAGACATTTGACGAGTGTGGTTCCCCATCTCCCTCAAAAACACCTTTTTTTTTCTTTTTTTGCTAACTGCCCTCTTGACAAATAAGGTTTCACCATCACTGAATTATAATATCACAAAGAGAGAGGAGGAGGGGGGGCTCCGCTTTGCCCCTGGTGCCTAGTTTGATCATCTGGCAGTCCTGACCCTAGCCACAATTTTCATTTTTAAAAATGAGAATCGACTAGTTGTTTTCGTGCTGCACCTGGGTTGGAATCACTTGGTTGGTGACACGCACTACCAAGATGTAACCAATTATACCACGAAAACGATCCTAATGTGTTTCCATAACTATCCTTTTAGGTTGGCTTCTTTACTATCACTTACTTTAAATTAGTTTACAATGTTTCTACACTTTTTTCACATATATTTCCAAGCCATTAGGGAAGTATTCATTTTAAAATGTGTTCATAATAAATTGAAGTTTAATTCCTTTGAGAAATTTGAAGGTTAAGTGTCAAAAGTCAAACCAAAGAATATTTGACCTTCGACTTTGACATTTCGAAGCTTCACGCATTCCTATTTACTGTACCTTGTTATCAGCACTAGCATAATAATATAGTGTGGTTGCTGTATGATGGTAGGTTTCTATTAATTACAATTGTGTAGTCATTCTAACAATCAAATATATGTTTTGTCAACATTGATGGCAAATAAAAAATATATATATATTTATTTATTTTGTTCTGAACCCTACCATTGTACAAGGATTAAATTTAAGAGTCTTATCTCACAGTCACTTAACAAGGAAATTAAATAAATGATATGGTCAGACCAGAAATTATATAAAATATTGGTTCCTGCATTCTTCACTTAGCATTAGCAAAATTGGGATCAGTGAAATATTTTTTTCATTCTCTAATAATTATAGTTTCACTTTTTTTTTAAATTATGATAAAATGGTTTTATTGGTCTCAATTCTAATGTTTTCTAATGACTACTAAAGATAGTTAAAATTCACTATTTTACGAATCTGAATCTGCAATTCACCTTTGAAAAAATTAAGAACATAAGAGGAAATTGAAATATTATGGAATAATGTAAAATACAAATAGTAACTAAATCTTAACCATCTTTCCTATAATCCACTCATTACAACATTCATACATTTAGTTAAGTGTTAAATTACTGGTCTGGGGCCTGGTTGTTAAGTTTGTAATATAATTGGTTCTGAACCACCAGTAAGCAGTACTAATGCTCGAAAACAAATTAGACTTTATATGACCAGAGTATGATCTGATCTGGTTCAAACTGTATTTGGTGTTATCTGTGAGGTGAGACCGGCTCTTAATTAACAGCACCAAACATGAAATATAGTTTTGTACTTATACTTTTAAGGTTGTTTATAGCGTGAATAATTTATAATATTATTCATATTATATAACTCAACAATGCAAGATTGTGAATTTGAACAGTTAAAGGGGGATTTTATATTTAAAAAAAATCAAGTGTAGGGTACCTATTTTTAGCCTTGTAATGAGAATTTGTTTATAATTTATATTAGTCACGTTCTAACCATTAGATGTATATAGTTATTTACTTTTCACTTTATCTTACAATTTATCGTGATTTTAAATTTCTGTAGTCAAACTACAGTTTGTCAGTATTTTATGCTGTTTTCGATGTGTAACTATTTAAAAGAAAAGGTATGGAACTAATGTAAGCTTAGTAATAAAAAAAACTTTTATTTGTACAAACTAATTATATTGTGAATTGACTTCTGAGAAAATTGAATGAATTGATGAGTGTATTTATATTTTTGTATGGGTGTGTACAAAGTTTGTATAGTGAAATATTGTATTTTTAGTTTTTTGTTCTTTTTTGTTATGGTTTGAATAAAATTTCCAGTCATTTTTGTAATGTCATCTTTATTTCAACACTTAAAGATAAAATGTCTTTATCCTTAAACCTCTCTTCCTTAATTAAAGTCAAACTAAATAACTGTAGATTAAGAAAAATAGACGCCAAATTAAAGATGTCACAATTATTCTGAAACTTTAATTCCTATAGTAATACAGATTCTTCATACACACACACACATTTAATGGATTGGTATATTTCAAATGTCTTCTTTTTGCTTTTTATTAGTAGGTATCAAAATCACATTAGCATATATTTTCTGGTGTTACTTTGAAACATTTCTGCTTTGAAATAAATTATAGCCAAGTTATGATTATTTTTTGTTCACATTCATTACTGTTTCCAACCTGTGCCATGGGTAACTTTTATTCAAGTCATATATTTTCCACTATCAGCTTGCTAGGCCTGTCGTAGCTTCATATTCCTTATAAACTAACTTAAGACTAGGACTGTCGCAACATCCAGCCCTCTGCCGTAAATTCGTCACTGTGAAAGGGTAAACCCACATTTCACCAATGACAAATTTTTCGGCCATCCAGGAATCAAACTCGGGACCCTTAGCTCAGTAAACAGACACGCTACCGACTGAGCTAAGATGTCAGATCGTAATACATACAATATTAAATCTAAAACTTAGATCATATTGTGCAATTAAATAAAAATGCAAGTAAACTTTCAAAGTTTAGGGTGCCTGGGTACTCCTATATGGTGAGGAGATTTAGTATCTTATAAGAAAAGTTGTTTCTATCTAGCCCAGTGTAGATATTTAACCAGTTAGGGGGATATTAAATTGCGGTTTTATTCTTTCTCCCTCCGAAGCGGAAACACTAGTGATGTTAAGAATGAAAGAGACTTCTTCAGAAACTCTTTCAACGTTCTTTTCAGCAAATAGGAATGACATAAATGATAAAAACCAATATTGGATCAAACTGCTTCACATCTTGAGACTAGTCCTCCAATTCTTGCCATAATGTTTGTATTTCGGTACAAAATATCCCATAAATGCGGCTTTCTCCACTTTTAATGATATAGAAAAATTCTTCAAATTTTATTTTTCAATCTTCAATTTTAAAATTTGACATTTTGCATTTGTGGAGCTAACTAATTCGGTAATGCTTTTGTCTGTCCCCCTAAATTCAAGGTTGAAGGTATTGTAGTGAGTTGTTAAATCAGTCATTTAAGTTTCTTAACCAGGATGCATCATTTAGTTGTTGCAAGCCCCCGCTTTCATTCCCCCACCCCCCTTCATCTCTTTTAATCAAACACACAGATGATCGACTGTTTGGCCACCGAGGCGGGTTTCACAAAAAAATATGTGTCGTGTGAAAAACTCATCTTGTGTACACCGCCACAAAGTCTCCAGTAGTACCCAGCTCTTGGTAGCTTTGTCTCCTCCACACCATCTCATCTAGTGGTGGGTTAAAAGGGGTCGGACAAGTGTGTATCCCCCTTCCCTCCCCTGGGCCTATGATGACCAAACACCTGTCTCGGTACCGGCCTAAATACTTGGTGAATGCCTCGCCGTCATTGAAATAGCAGAACATCAGGGCCGAGTTCTGGTCTGTAATAACCTCGAGACTTTCTTCATCGGCAAAGTGCAGGGGCAAGAATGGGGTCGGGGCATAGCCGCTCTCCCACCAGTTGCGATTTACTTCAACACCAACCACATCTAATCCTGAGAGAAAAGAATCAATTGTTTGCTTGGTTTTGAATAAATAAAGATTATTAGACACTAAAACATAGTATTGTGCATTTTTATATTGAGGAAATTCAGTCTTTAATTCGAGACAAACAAATGAACACTTCAAGTGATTGTTTATCATGTGACAGTACGTATCTTGCAGCTACAGTCATCACACAGTCGGTTTAGGAATGTAATTTGTTCTTTGAAAAACCTTCACATTGTGAAAATTTGTAAATTAAAAGCTTTAATTGCATTTATTTGTTTGGGAAAAGTTATGATCTGTTATTGAGCTCCAAAAAGTGACATTTAAAATAAACTTGTTTTTTTTCCTTCAGTTCTTCAAACAAATACAATGACTTGTTTTAGATAATCAAAAAACTCAATGCTGCACTCAGTTGTGGCTTTCTATCCAGTGTGTGAAAAGTCTAATATTAGATTATTATTATTATCATCATCATCACTGTTTCTTACTACCCGTTCGGGTTATACGCACTTACGCTAATGTGTAATGGTAAGGTGATTGCGAGATGAAATGGAGGACCTACAGTTTAACGTGGAATCCGAACCACGGTGGAGGCCTGGCATTCCCCACATTTACAAGATGTCTTGTCAGAGGTGAAGGAAGGGTTTGGTAATCAGATAAATCTGTGCCGGGACCGAGGATTGAACCTTGGACCCCCAGCACAGAATACAGAGTTAAGAATTTTCTCACCTTTTTAGGTTTCACATCTTCATTTGATACTCTTATATTTATTTCTGGCTTAACGGTCATAGAGAAATTTGTGAAACTGCAACACAAATTTTAAAAAGAGATAACCAGAAATAACAAAAACTAATGGAAGAAAAATATAAATGGTCAAAAATTAATGCAGAATATGGAGACTTCTAGTACCATACAGACATTTGATGGCTGTGTGATGAGTGTTATTAAACTTGTTTTAGCTTTGAGGCTCAAAAAAGAAAATTCAATAACAAGATAGGTAAAGCTCCGAGGGTACTTAGTGCTGAAAAGAGATCTGGGATTTGGCACTTTTACGTGATTTTCAGCCGCCTTTTAAATAACTTACTTACCAAACTTAAAGGTCAATTGAAATATTTTTCTGGTATGTTTGTGACTCTCCTTTTGAAATTAAGATGAAACTTTTCCAGGAATTGTATAAAAATATATGCGAAGTTTCTTTAGGTTAGATCAATGAGTGATGCTTTTCCAAATGTATGTGCTGTAGAAAGTATCGATTCCTTGGCTGAAGTTTTAGAATTAGATTTAATAACTTTCATAGTCATGTTATAGGAGCCTACCTTGATTTTCTTATGAATGGATAATGTAGCACCTTTTAAAAAATATAAACATATTTTTAGGGCTCGACAACCACACTACTTTGCTATATCATATAAGTGAAGTCTCCCTTAACAGACACACCTGAATAGCGACATCTTTGTTATAACGAACAATTTAAATTTCCCCGGTAAAATAACATTGCCTCTTACAGTGAAAAACTTTCCAATAATGAATGCGGACACTGCTAGAGATGCATATTTATCTATAAACATATCTCTATAAACAGCGGTCAAAAATTGAAAACACCAGTCCATATACAGTATTTTATTGTAGGAATTTCAGTTGCAAGTGTCTCGCGCTAAGTGTGAGCAGTCCTGCCTTCCCCTTCTAGTAAAGATTTCTAGCAATGACTAAATACTTTAAGGTCGCAACTCCTACCCCTCCCGAGCCATCAGCGGGGGTTCCATTAGTTTTGTCAGTGCTCGTGCACACATATTGGTCTACATTACAGAAGGTCTACATTTCATTTATTCACTTGTCATAATTATTCTACATACAATTACTGCGCAATGCAGTAATTAGATTGTTGAGGTTAATATCCACAGTATATGGCTCATATGGATTAAACTGTGTGAAAGCACTTTTTTTCTTCTTCGAATAACGGACACTCCTTAATAATGGACATTCTTTTAATCCTGGAAGGTGTCCGCTAATAATAGATTTCACTGTAGTGTATTAGTGTTATTTTATAGGTATTGATTATATCTATCAAAAGTGACATGTAGATACATGAAAATAGATCCAGTAAATTTTCCTGTCCGACATATATATATATATATATATATCCATTTACAGTAAAAAAAATTTTGAGTAAACAAACGTTTAGTCCAATTTTTATCTAAAGGGTCTTATCTGACAGCTAAAAATTTACTAGATTTACTTTCACGTACTTATTCATAAGATCAGATCATGTGATCTGCAAATATAATTTTTGATAGCTATTATTAATACCTATAAAATAACACTAATAACAAAGTGAAATGTTGTCATTGTTGTCCACAAAAGATATATTTAAATTTTCTAAGAGATCCTTCCTATGGAAATTGTATTGTACATTTTTTTCACCCACAATTTGTCGTTCAATTAAAATAGTAGTGATTCTCAGCAAGGCGGCAAATATGTGTCTAATATAGCCGGGTCACGCCAATAAACTGCAGATGTACACTCCGTCTACACTGAAAGATATGTCTTACCTTGACCAATTACACTATGGCCCTATATTATAAGCTGTACCATAGTGAAACAATGCAAGGTAAGCTTGCTACCTTTGAGGTTAAATTAAGGGTATGTATTTGATTTATTTTTTTAACTATCAAATGTTTTCTGATGAGTTTTTTAAACTTGTTATTGTGGTTTTTCCACATCGTTCATCCTATGTAAAAGGATGTGCACTGGATGTATCTCTACCTTGAACTATCGAGACGGTACTCTTTTTATAAAAAGAGCATTCCACCTCAGTTGTATTGTGTGCGCTATCAATGGTGTAGCTAAGGTAAGGCACATTCCTTGGGCTCCAACTTAAGTTACATACAATATAGGCCTAAGTTTAATTTGATTTTTTTTTTTTAAAGTTTGTATTACTTGTAACTAGTCTCTGGACCAATATAACAATAAAAAGTGTATTTTGTTTTGATTATTTGTAACCAGTCTGAGCACCAATATAAAGACTCAACCAAAATTTAAAGAATGGTTTTCAAGGAATGCCATCAACCCCTTTCAACCCTAGTTATGCCTCTGAGACTTTAAAGCTCCTTTTTTATAGAAAGAGCCCAAAATACAAACATAATTTCTTGCGATCAAAGTTAATGACATTTTACTAAATAATTATTATTATTTTATATATATTGATGGCATCTATCAAAAGTGATAGCTGACTTGACAAATAAGTAATAAAGTGGATCTAGAAACCTTTCTAGCTGTCAGATAATGAATGGCCTTTCCATGAAAAATTGTACTATACCTGTTGTCCGATGCAGTAGCCACTCCAACAGTCCAGTACCGCAGCCGAGACTGACTACTCTGGTCGAGCCAGTCCTTCGGACCTCTTGTCCGATGTACAGCAGGTCACCCAGAGAGGGGCGAACCCACAGCCACAACTCGTCATAGAAACTGTCTCCTGCGTCATCCCCAGCTAAGAGCGCTAGTACCCTCCTCCAGTCGTCTGAAACAAGAGGGTCTTCGTTAATTCATCACTGTCACGGCACTTCATCGGTGATATTGTTATTGGAGGTATTTAACGAGCATTTTCTGAGGCAACTGATTACATCCACACATGACTTTAAAAAAAATACACTTAAATCCAGAATAAGACCTAACACCCGATCGTTAATTCATCACTGTGAAAGGGTAGACAAACATTTCACCAATGATACGTTTTTTGACCACTCCGGGAATTGAACCCGTAACTCTTTAACTCTGTAGAAAGACACATTAACGACTGAGCTAAGGTGTCAAAACCTCATTGGTAATTTTTTTTAAATTTAACATAGCGTCTTACTACCCGTTCTGGTTATACGCTTAAGTACTAATTACGTTAGGGGGTTAGGAATTGGGAAGGTTGAATTTAGAGGAAGTGAACCCCCATTTGTTTGGAAGGAGAGTGGAAAACCACCCCTATTTCACCCGACAGAGATTTGAACCTCGATCTCTCTGTCCTCGGCAGTCTATCTCAACACAAAATAAGTGCGTTAGCAAACTACGCCACCGAGAGGGGTTTTAATCGGTAATCTAAGTCAAAGGAAGCATTTTTACTGACAACAAATTTAAGTTAACTTAAAAGAGAATTAGAAGAAAGTGGTAATAAAAAATGTTTAATATTATTTACATGTTGTAATCTGTAACTAAAAATAATTACACTAAGTAGGCCTACTGTTAAACTGTTAAGAAATCTAGGATACTGTAAATGTTTTACTGTCAACAATTATAACATTTTAATATATATATATATAGTGTTATTTTATAGGTGATGATAATAGCCTACCTATCAAAAGTGACAGCTGCAGATCTCATGATTTTTGTATGAACTCGTGAAAATGAATCTAGTAAATATTTCCACCTATCAGATAATATGTCCATTAATAGAAAATTAGGCTATAGACAAAACCGTGACAGAGGCAAAGACATCACTTTCTCAATACTTGTTAATCTGTCTATAAAAATTATTATAATTATATAGTATGATTAATAAAATTCAGTGACACATTACATACACCCTGAAATCCTTCACATGCCTCTGGGGGTACACTTATCGCAGTTTGAGAAAGAGCATTATTTTAATGAATTGGTTGGTAGCCCCTAAAGGTAGCAAGATCCGGTATACATAAAACAAATTATCTTACCTTGCTTGAAGAGTTGAAGAAGTTTATCAGATGTCACGCCAGGCCTCATGGTGACAGATTATTTATTATCAAAGTTCACTTTGGACCAACAAAAGACAGTTTAAGAGGAACACCGGCAACAATACTTAGTTAAAATACTTACACAATAATTTAAGGACTTTTAAAAAAAAAATCTAGCTTATCAGTTTACATAAATTTTTAACACGCCTGTTTATTTAGCTGGTAGCAACTCGTTAATAATGTAAATGGCAACTTTAAGCGTTTAAGAATAATAAAGATATAGTTAAAATGTTGGTTTTAAAATAAGTTACCTACATTAAGTTATATTTATATCTTTAATTAAAATCAAGCTGAAAAGTATTTATTGACTTGCTGAATTGTGATGCACTTTTATGAGTGTAACAAAATCTTAATTATTATCGCGTTAACAATGAAAAGGAATAGCTGAATAGCTCCTCAAACCGAGAAATAATAATCATACTCTCTTCTATTCGAGCAGACTGCCACGCTCCTAGCGGCTTACCGTGACGCTATAATTGACCATTCTAACGTGAAATTAACCAGACAACACCGCACAGACCCACCAATAATTGGTTGGCGTTTCTCTAACAATAACTGTCTTAAAGGTCTTTATGGGTGGGCGGTGGCAGAGGGGTGGAGGGTAGATAGAAGCTGTCCATCAAATAATGACAAATATAGTTCTCGCGAAACTCACTGATCTCTCTGAGAAATCGTTCAGTCACCAAAACTGAATATTAAATACAAAGTACATAAAATATTAAATATTTTTACATTTGCGGTTGAAAATAACAGGACATACATTTTATTGAACACACACTGGATCCGCACCTCTGCACCGTGTACAGGTCAACACACACTGGATCCGTAGCTCTGCACCGTGTACAGGTCAACACACACCGGATCTGCACCGTGTACAGGTCAACACACACTGGATCCGTAGCTCTGCACCGTGTACAGGTCAACACACACTGGATCCGCGCCTCTGCACCGTGTACAGGTCAACACACACTGGATCCGCGCCTCTGCACCGTGTACAAGTCAACACACACTGGATCCGCGCCTCTGCGCCGTGTACAGGTCAACACACATCGGATCTGCACAATGTACAGGTCAACACACACCGGATCTGCACAGTGTACAGGTCAACCCACACCGGATCTTCACCGTGTACAGGTCAACACACACTGGATCCGTAGCTCTGCACAGTGTACAGGTTAACATACACCGGATCCGCGCCGCTAAACCATGTCCCATTCTCCCTGCATGCACGCGTGCAGCCCTAGTCTTCTTATCCAAGCGAGGTTACTACAATCATGTAAGATATTATTGTATCGTTTTGTCGTGTGAAGAAGTTGAAATATTAACACAACGACTTCATTCCACCGGTTTATTGACAGTAGTAATGATTAAGATGGCAGATACAACAGATAATCAATCATGGTAAATACTTATATCTGATCTGCTGGCGGCGCAGGCACATTGGCGTGCAATACCCACTCACGACACTCCAGTGTGGGTGATATCCCTTAGATACATGTAAAGGATAAAATATGTCGCGGAACAGTGCCCCCCTGTGTTGGGAGTCCCCCTTATTTTAAAGAACACACACCTCACCTCGTCGAATTTTCTAACAAGTGGCAACACGAGCCAGAAAATTGGAATGTATGCTGCACTCCTGCCATCGAAAGTCGTGTTGTGGAAGCCTTGGTAGAACAATGAGAGCTCCAGCTTCACTTGGCCTCAAACAATTAACCCAAAACCCAATAACCCCCGTCCCCCAAATAACAATAACACCCAACTGGGTTGGGTTTTTTTTTTTTTTTTTTTTTTTT
>CABFVZ010000510.1:348677-392545 GCA_902151445.1 Timema monikensis | reverse complement strand
TTTTTCAAACCTGCTGTAAACGCACGCTTGATGGTTGGGATACAAAGTTCGGAAGCTACCGAACATATACGGAGACCCCCAAATCGTCATGCGTATTCGGGGATTGGTGGCTACACGGTCCGCACCGCACCGTAAAAGTGCGGATGAATGCTCTAGCGACGATTCGTCCGCTCCAGTGCGGTACGGGTTGGCTCCGTGTAACCTCAATTTACGCTTCAATAATATTAATTGACGCTTGTCGTTTAGAAGCGGAAATAGGGCAGTAACCGAAAGGCACAATTATTTATTAAGAAGGTTATACAATTTTGAGAATAAGGGCCCACGCAAACCAACGCTGGCTCAAGAGCCGGAATTTCTGGCGGGATTGAGAGTAGTCATATCGACCCGAAGCGATTCACGGTGGTTCAAAACAGCATAGCAGGGTATGCAAGTCTATGTTTCTTGAGTCTGTGTGTACTGTACATGTTAATTACATTATTAATGAAGTGTACACTAAATTTGTAGCTATGTGTACTTCATCAGAAGAAGAAATATTGTCGTTACTTGCTGTAGCTGAAGATGAAGGTAAAATAACGAAGCAATAGGTGCATGACATTAATAAAGAAATACTGTAGTACAAAGAGTATTTACTCACCTGATACTTTTAATTCCTTCGTGATCTCTTTCCGAATCCGGTTCTTCTTTTTGAAGTTCTTGTAATTGTTGTGACTTAAATCGTAAAGAGCGGGGTCAGTGTACACAATTTCTAGCAAGTGCTCTATGATATACACGATGATAAATCACACAACAGCGCCGTTTGTAACCAGAGCAACTAGCGGGACGTGGGGAAACATTGCATGCGGCGAACTACGCGGGGTGACGCTGTGGTCCCGCATTCGCCCGCCAATACGCAGGATTTATTCGCCCCTATTAGTGCTCTCCTGTAACCCGCACGGGCATCTCCTTTTTGTTTTTATTAACACTGTACCTCAGTGACCTGATGGTCTAGGGGTAAGGTGTCGGACTTCTGTGCTGGGGGTCTAGGATTCAATCCTCGGTCCCGGCACTGATTTAGCTGATTACCAAACCCTTCCTTCACCTCTGGCAAGACATCTTGTGAATGTGTGGAATGCCAGGCCTCCACCGTGGTTCGGATCCCACGTTAAACTGTAGGTCCTCCATTTCATCTCACAATCGCCCTACCATTACACATTAGCGTAAGTGCGTATAACCCGAACGGATAGTAAGACATAATAATAATAATAATGCGCCTTATTACCCGTTCAGGTTATACGCGTAAGTACTAATTGTGCTAATGAGTTAGCAATTTGGACGGTTGCGTTTAGAGGAAGTGAACCCGCCTTTGCGTGGAGGGAGAGTGGAAAACCATTTAAGGAACAACAACCCAACCCCACCGAGATTCAAACCTAAATCTCACCGTCCTCAGCAGTCTAGTTCAACACGAAACTAACGCGTTAACTAACTACGCCACCGAGGCGGGTAATGGCATTGTTAGTTTGCGCGAATTTCGCTCCCGCGTCGGTCTGTGCAGGCCTACATTTTTTTAAATTAATACTTCTTTTATTCAGTTCGACGCCTCGGTTAAGTCGATGGCGCGTCTGCCTGTCGGGGTTTGAGTCCCGGGTTCGATTATCCTCACTGCCGAAAAACGTATCTCAGTTGAAATCGGGGTTTCCACTTACAAATGCGGGTTCACTTCCTCTAATTGGTGGCCGACTGTTGTTTTAAAATAAGTTGGTTTGTAAGTCGGAAGCTGATACATTCAGTAGATGGTCGTGTTGGTGGCGATTTAGAAAATGGCGTCATTCTCGGCTAGTTCGGTTCGCCGCTCACGGAGAGGTCATGCCTCGAATCCCGGTGAGGTATACCTAGANTATTACGAATATATATATATATATATATATATATATATATATATATATATATATATCCCGAATATCAAAGTTTAAAGATTAATTTCTCCTAAGGGCGTTAACACCGGAAATACCTTCAAACGAGCTTCGGTGACCTCACGGTCTAACGCGCTAATCTCGCAATAAACTAGACTGCCGATGACAGGGAGCTAGGTGTTCGATCCTGGTTGGGTGCACTAAGGGTGTGATTTTTCCTATATAGTTTTCCACTCACACTGGCGCAATTCCTCTAAATTCAACCTTCCTCATCTCTAAAACAAATAGCGTAATTAGTACATAGGCGTAAGTAAGACGCAGCGCGAAAAAAAAAAAGTAGTAAAGAAACAAATGCATGCGAGCCTTTGTCGACTCGTTATGTTCATAAATCATACTACAACCTTTTATCATCAATAAGTTAGTTTTAATAATTTTAAGGTTGGCCCAATATTTGTCTCTCTCCCTCTCCTACGTGCTTCCTAGCTACCCCTCACCGACCCCCCGTCACCCCTTCTTATAACCCACTCGCCTCCGATAAACCCAGTGGTTTCACCCCTAAAATTATACCGTTTCTCTTCCTCTCACATTACTGTAAACATATGAATAGCTCGGGTGGGTAGTAAGACGGGGTGAACACGTTTCGATGATCGAATGGTCTAAGGCGTCACTCCCGCAATAGACTGGATTGCCAATGACGGGTAGATCAGGGTTCTAATAACGGTCAGGTTTACTGAGGTTTTTAAATGGTTTCCCATTGTCCCTCTAAAATTTCTCAAATTTCAATCTTTCTCATCTCTTACACATCAGTGTAGGAAGTACAGTACGACTGAGAAGTGAGATGAAATGGGGAAAAAATAAAAGTGGTGCAATATATTTATATTTCCCAAAATTGCCCAAGAACGACCCTCTGAGTTCTGACCACCGAATTTCAGGATTTTGCACTTTTGCAATAGTCTATATTAAAAGTTACAGGCTTTTTTTTTAGCACCGCTTCTTACTAACCATTCGGGTTATATCCTTGTGTACTGATTACAATAGTGGTTTCTAGGTATTAGGAAGGTTATATTTAATAGATGTGTACCAGCATTTTCTTGGAGGTAGAGTGGAAATAATTTTGGAAAAACCGCCCGACCGAGATTTTAACCTCTGTCTCCCCATTATAGGTAGTCTAGTCTACTGCGAGAGTGACGCATTAGACCATGCGGCCACCGAAGTGGGGTCAAAGCCTACTTGAAAATAACAGTAGAGCCACTCGATCAAACGAAATGGTAGTTGACACACCGCTCATTTAGATAAAAATATAATAAAGACAATTAAAAAAAACTCTCAACAAATATATTTAATCCCTCTAGAAACAAGCTGATTTATCAAGCTACCAAACTTACTCCGGAAAAATTATATAAAAAAAGTTTGGCAACACTGAGTCCAGGTGCGAAATGTCGAGGGAGGTCCGTGCCAGAAATTCAACAATGATGAGCCAGGGTCGTGTCTCGTGATCTATCGACCTTGAACGTGCCTGCACACTAGTGACGTTGTCTGTCGGTGTTATTTCTAGTCCGCTATTGTCACTACACACTGGTGGACCCTTTTTTTTTGACAATTTTATCAACTGAGCACCTCCTAATAGACCTGTGCCAGGTATGGTTCAGGCAAGAATCATCACGTGACTACAGGGCGCGCAGCCAAGCCAGGGGACTAGCCAGACCAGCCAAATTATTTTTCAATAATAAGTTGCATGGTATGAAAAAAAAATGTACAGAAAAAGTTTTGTTGTCAGTCATATGATGAGAGTGAAGTGGAGGAGCTTGAGGTACCCTGGTTGGATGAACTTGGTTCCCATTATTACAATTAGGAGTCAAGCAAGGTCATTCAACAAAAGGAATTATTAAGATTTTTTTTAATATAAAACATTTTTGCAAATAATTTAACATAGGCAAGGGAAAGGGTTATTTCAGAAAAGAGAGCACGTAGCAAGGTTTTAGTCCATTCCAACAAAACCGACCAGTTAAGGAAGCCAAGGTCCGTTTTGCCGGGGTGTGTCATTATTCGGGATTATCTGACCCTCAACCTCGGCCAGGCATATTATGTTCTGCTAGTCGTTATCTCTTCAATTGGTACAGTCAAAACAAGAACTTTTCAAATTTATATTTGAATTATTAATCAATTCGGACACATTATTAAAATTGACATGTAGAGTTATGTTTAAAAAAAAGAATTATTCTAAATAACAACATTGTGTACTAAAAATGAGATAAAATCAAAATTTTCGGGATATAAAAATAACAGTAGTATATGATGTGATTTTACCAGTTTTAAACGTTTTTTACATTTAAAAGCTATTTCTTTAACATAATTATAAATATATGAGTTTTTTTTTATGTTTTATGTAACCCAAAGATCCAAAATCAAAAAGTAAATTTTACAATTCTGCCATTTCCCATGGCTCTCTGTAATTCTGTCTATCCCTGGGCCAAAATTGGAAACGGTTTGGTGGATTTTATTCAAACTTGATATTTAGCAATAAGGGTAGTTTCTTGAAGAGGAATTTTTTTTTATTCAATTTCTTTTTGAAAACTTGAAATTTTTCAAAAATGGATTTATTAATTTTGCTTAAAATTTATATTTGTGGAATAATCCTCTATGAGTATTTTACAGTTGACTGATTCTTTTAAAACTCTGCTAATTTTTAAAAAGCGTTATATAACGATTTGGTTCAAAATTTATATCTGGGGAATATTTTACATAATATTAATGTGTTTATTTTTCTATGATACATTAATTTAAAAGTAGTTTATTTGACGAATTTTAGAAAATTTGATATTTTTCAAAAATATCTGTACCTTTAAGATCTAGTTTAAAATGAATATTTATCTGGGAATATACCACTGTCTAAATGATAATATGTCACTCATACTATACCTAATTTCATAGCTGAGGGAACTGCTGGTCTTATGGAGAAAATATTTATCTTCACTCTCTCTCGCTCTCTGTTACCAGTTGCCAAACCTTCAAGCTTTTGTTTGTTGGGAAGTGAGGGGGGAGGGTTTTCATGGAAATCCCTCATTATAAACAATGCGGCATGTGGAGGTTGAGGGGTTCAATTGACAGGCAAAAACATTTACCCCCGGTGTACAGCCTTTTCTAGAAACATTAACTATTCCCACAATCGTATTTTTTTCAAGATTGAAGTATATTAACGTTTCTCTATTCCCCACGTAATTATGCTTAAACTATTTTATGTATATAGCTTTTTTCCTCATAATTAATATACAAACAATATGCATTGCAGCTTGAGTTACTGAACAAGTTCCATTTTTACGAATTTAGGTGCAGACTCTTAACACCATTGCCATTTCTTTACTACTTAATATTTTCCTCTTGGAATGTAATTGCTTGTAACAAGCCGCAGACTCAATAATTTTTGCTATATTTTAACTGTTAACAATACACTATTATCCAAATAAATATATTAATATATATATAAAATTATAATTCCACAACCTTACGGCAAAAAAACAAAACGCACAACCAACACACACACAAAATCTTAATGTGATCAATAAAAAAAAATCTACACAGAGTACTAATAAAATATGTGTATATTTAGTGAATGTTTTTGAGTTAGTTATTAGGAACATGATACTCAGACTACTGTAACTTTACGACTGTGCTGGAGGAAGAAGCCCCAATTACTGGCAACAACGACAGTCCAACATTGCCAAATTTGATATACATTTGAACGAAGAATAACGGAAAACAAAATAATGACAGCCCTGTTGCTCATTAATAAGCATGCAGTTCCCTCAGCAATGAAATCAAGTGTAATAAAAGGGGACATAATTTCAAAAGTGAATTTTATGCAAATGCTTTAGAATTAAATAAAGAAAGGATGGGAAAAATACAAGAGCCCCAGATCACATTTAAAATAGGGATGTGCAAGACTCAAAAATATCTTTAAAATTTAAGAAAAAAAATCTCAATCTCATTCTGAAAGTTAAAAATGAATCTCAAAAATTGAGGAAAAAAAAGAAAAGAAATTAAATAACAGCTCCAAGAAATTATAAAAACCAAACGGGGAATTTATTATTTTTAATAGTACCATAATAGCCCAAAAATAAGCCTAATTTCCCTCTAGAAAAACAGACTTTGTTAAAAAAATATTTTGCTTATATTGTTTTCTTAAATTACAAATGGTATATAGTACAACTATCAATATTTTATCAATTGTATTTATAATGGGGTAGTAAGACGCGGTGCTAATATTATTATTATTTATAATGTGTCGAGTTATATGTTAAGGGTTTTAATGAACTATAAGATAATCCAAACAAGCAGCCCAAATGTCAAAAAGTAATTTTATTTTTCTCTATGAGGAAAACTTCTTTTTCCATTATGAGGTAATTGTATTATATTTAGTAGGTATAGGAGAGGTGGATAGAAACATATAAAAGGGACAAACACAATATGACTTTTACAATGAAAAGAACACAGTAACTTTAGCACTGCATAAACTATATATTTACTCTAATAAACCTAATCTAGATTTTAATACTTTCAAAGGAGGTTTTCTCATCGCATTCTCACGTCTTGATATATTTCATATTCTCGTTTCAAATTGAAAATGTAGTTCTTGCATATCCCTAATTTGTGACCTAATATATGTGCCATATCTTATATATTATACTGTATTTGGATACTTACCAACTTTCCTTTTAGGCAATATAAAGTCTGAAATAATTTAACTTTAAATCAATTTTATTAATGTTAAACTAGTCACCAATAGGCTATCAATACCAATAGCCAGGTAATATTATAGTATATACAACAATCTTAACAAGTTTAGGAATGAAATTATCTGGGAAAGAGTAGGGATACAGGGAGTAAGATTGAGATGGTATGAGCATGTAATGAGGATGTTGGAGTACATGAGATAGTAGAGGAAGCAAGGGTGAGATGGTATGGACATGTAATGAGGATGTTGGAGTACATGAGATAGTAGAGGAAGCAAGACTGAGGTGGTATGGACATGTAATGAGGATGTTGGAGTACATGAGATAAGACTGAGATGGTATGGGCATGAAATGAGGATGTTGGAGTACATGAGATAGTAGAGGAAGCCAGAATGAGATGGTATGGATATGTAATGAGGATGTTGGAGTACATGAGATAGTAGAGGAAGCCAGAATGAGATGGTATGGACATGTAATGAGGATGTAGAAGGAGAGAACACCAAAGAAAATTATGGAAATGAAGTATGTAAGAAAAAGACTGCAAGTTGGAAGGATAGAGAAAGATGGAGGCATTTTACTATAAATTGACCTAGCCACAGGCTTGAAACAGTTGATGATGATATGACAATATTTCAAATTACACTTTGGAAAATGCCAGGTTTATTAAACCCACACACAAGAGTAAAACAATAAACATTATCAACATATTACATTTTTATTTGTATATACACACATTATGTTTGATTTGTACTGACACACATTAATTTACAAGATTATGTTATAATTATTATATAAAAAAAATCTGTGATGAAGAAAATGTTATAATGTACATTATCACAATCAGCTGAGCAAAACCTACGCACATTTACAATAATAATAATAATAGTGATTAAAGTATATAAATATACACACTTGAATATTATATACAATACATGTCTTATCAAACACAAAGCAGGCACGTAGAAAATATGGAATGGTATGGACAAAATATAATGTTTGAATAGATTGAAAGTAAAATATTTTGGACTTTAGTGCACCATCTCAGACCTTCAGTAAGGAATGAACCTATATTAATGCTACTGATAAAATGCATATTGTGTTGATACATTAACAAACCGTACAACAGTCAAACCTGGTTATAATTACAATCAATAGACCCTGTAGATGATTATTTAATCATATATTTGTCATATCCAGTTAGAAAAAGGGGAAGAAAAAGTTGGTGAGGGAAGTATGGGAAGAAGTTTAGTATTAGAAATAAATAAAATTTAGAGACAGCTTTCATCACAAACAATAAAATTAAAATTAAATTATTTTAGCTCGTAACAAAGAAAATGTCCCCCCTCACCCTTTTTTTTAAAATACCAGTCTAGACTTTCACTCAAATAATCTCAAGACAAATATCAGATTTCTTAGCTCGGATATTTATTTTATAAACCACTTTTATTTTCCTTTATATTTAACATTTTTATCTTGGATCTAAACAACAGATTATGTGTTAATGCTACAAGTTTTATTGCCTGTTCGTACTGTCTGCAACTTCAATTTAGTATAAGCTTAAGTAGTACGTACCTAGAGCACAAATGTGAGAAAGAATACTTTAAATAAATGACCAGCACTTTATTAAAGAGAGAGTGGATAGTTGTTAATGGAAAATACTTCTTTAATGCACGTATCTGAACAGAATTTAAACTTCAACCTTGGGTCAGAATCATGTATGCTAGTGTTTAGCTAACTTTTTAATGGCATATTGAAAAAAAAAAGCTTTAAAAGGTATACCGTACAAATAATGATAAAAGGATTAATTTATTGCTATTTAAAAAACTTCTCTATGTTAACTAGGTAATCAGGTACCGCTAAAAAAAAAGTAAAGGCAAACACAATAGAGAAGAATAAAAAGCTTTTTTAGTTTTGACGAAAAAAATATATCCTAAGACTAATCATAATGTTGACATTTTAATGAGTCATGTTATAACCAACTTAAACTGTAGTTGATCTATATGAATTATACACTTATAATCTATTTGCATATAAATACCTTCTTTCTAATAGATTCACAGGATATAACAATTGTAAATAAACTGTATAGAATAAAACTATAAATTTATTAAAACCAACAAAATAAAAATCTAAAAATGTATTATTGTGAATATGAATATTTACCAAGTATAGTTATGTTTTATAATAATTTCTTAACTTACACTTGAATTGTGAAGCCTTATATTAAAGGTTTTACTCACCAATGAAATAAATGATCTAGTAACAAAAATACAGAAACACACATACACATATACTGAATATACACTATCTACCCTACCGTTACTGAAAGCTTGTTTACACTTTGGTTTTTCTTAGAATAGTCTGTGATGGAATAAGCTAAGGCCAATTTATAATGTACAAAGTATAGAATTCATGTAGCCTAAACAAGGAGTAAGACAGAGTGATAAAAAAAAGAAAGAAGTATAGAGGTCTTCAATTTTCTTCTCAAGGACATTGGTAGAGTTAGTGGCCAGGGTTAGATGTATGTTTCATATTAAATTGACAACATAAATTGTAATATATACATGTACATGTTTAGAAAGTCTTTAACATAACTTTTATAAAATAAATATATAAGATTATTGTGTTTGCTAGGAAAAGTAGCTAAATCTTCCCATAAATTTAAGAATTTATCTGACAAAACTTATAAGTGCCAGGTACCCATTTAAAAGCTGTTACAATAGAATGTGCAATTAAATAGATAAAAAGTAGAAAATAAACAATTACTTTCATTCTTTACAGATCATATATTTATCATTTTTTCTATTTTCTATTTCTTTAAGAAATTGACTTGTAGTTACTACTTCAAGAGACCATACACTAATGTGACATTAATACCAATTATTATGACGCCAACATATTTATTAAGATGTCAAAATCACACCATAGTCTGAATATAAGGTAGCTCATCATACAAGTTAACAATTCCATTTCATTCAATAATTGGCAATAAAAATTACAACAATTTTCTCACTACTAAATACACATCACAAAAAACAACTCCACACAAGTATAACGTTAAAAAATCATTCAAACAATAACACTTACTATAAAGTAAATTGTATTTACAGTAGAGCAAGAATATTTGATAAACTTTAATAAGCTATATTTAAAAAAAAAGCACGGTAACTTTCAGCAATGTACAACTTTTTCCAGTCTTTTTGTATCGTTCAGATAAAGAACACGATTAAAAAAAAACTAACCCAAGATTTAAAAATTCTGACTTACTTTTAAATGAATGAAAATACAACACAACCTATATGCATACAGCATAATGAGGTTGAGGAGCTTGGAACGATTTCTTATTTAAAGTTATTGCTCAAAACAATTGTCTTTGAGAACAAATTTCCTGTTGTGTGGTAACAAAGTTCACTGCATTATTTTGCCCAAATATTTCCACATGGGTATGGCTTAAGAACCTATCATTGTCTAGACTAGTGATTCTCAACTGAGATGCAGCGATAATATGCGCAAGATTATATTCACTTTTTTAATAACCAAAATAGTAGTAAATATTGTTGGCTTATTTGATACTAGTTCGGGTTCTTAGCATTTTTAGACTACATAAATTTTAATCACAAAAGAGTATTATATTTCGATTACATTCTCTGTTAAAGGTTTACTTAACTCATAATACCTGGACATAAGAACGTTTTATTTCATCACATTCATGACATGTACCAAAGGATGCACCCATGGTAAAATGGTTGAGAACCACTAATCTTAAGATTCACAAACAATCTATTTCGGAGTAATATGATGTGTACTTTAAAAAATAAACAATTTTTTGAAATGTATAAATCATCATATGAGATACCACAACTTCGTTGGAATTCTTGAAATATTGTAACTTGAGTGTATTAATGACAGCTGACAATCTACTGAATGATCTTGAAGAGAAAATCGATAGCTTGTGCAGCTTCATTAGAAATTATTTGAATGTGACACACTAGGTAATCAGATGCTTTTTAATGAGCTTGTTATGTTAATATATTAAAGTAATGTTCTCATCTGATAAAATAACCAAGTATTGTCAGGAGTAGGGCAAAAGATGAACAGTCACACCAATCATCGGGTCTCGGGGACTACCACCTGGCTCCAGCAGTCTCAACGGAGTATGACATTATGGTCAAGCACGCTGTCTTTACCGTGAGCTGAAGTTTTCCTGAAAGGATTCCACGTGAGCTTCTTGTGACTGTGAGCTGCCATACTGCCCGCCGGACTAGGCTGTCCACTGGACACCCCTGAGCTGGAACTGCTACTGGTGGACACCGACCCTTTGGGACCACCTTTAGGTTGCTACAACAGGAACAGGTGAAAACTTAAACCAGGATTCCTCAACCCACTGCCCATGGCAATACTTTTTGTGGCTAACTGGCTGATGAAAAATATAAAATTATTTCAGTATAAAAAATGACAAATACAAATATATATTCTACATAATTAACTAATAAAATAAATACTAATTTGATGTGATTTTATAAACAATTTTTGCTTTTTGCACAAAGAAAAGTATTCAGTTTTAATACAAATTTACTGTACGTTACACCAGTCAATGACAACTCTCGTATACAAGACAAAACGTGCTATCTCCTGTTATGGAAAATTTAAAAAGAGGGAAAAACAACAAAATACATACAGTACTTTACGATAAATCCTAGTTTGAGTATAAGTGTGTAATAATGAGTTAATCCTAATATTATCGATGCAGTATTGCAGCCCGCGAACCAGCAAGAGACAGAAACGTTGGCCCTTGGACAAGTTTCACCAGGGCTGTATTGAGAGAGGGAAGGTTTAATAGCTTCAATCACCACAACCTTTGAAAGAGTTATTAATATATAGGTTTTTGTACTCCTCCTCAATGTCTCGGACAGTACCTTACTAAATTTAACACTCACAACTCAATGGTTGTCCAGTAATCGGTTTGAATCCTGGTCAGAAGATGTAATTTGATTGCATTATTAGGTGATAAGAGAGAAAGCTGGATAGAGGGAGAGGAGGGACAGAATGGTGATGGGGTGCAGGCGCCCCAAATAAATAAATAAATCAATAGCAGCGTACCTTGAGGTAGTTCTTGTCCATCGGAGTGACGAGCTTGAGACTGAGAGAGTCCCCGGCCAGTTTGATCAACTTGACAACATCCTCATGCGGGAACCACTTGACATCCTTATCCCCGATGGCAACGATAAAGTCCCCCTCCTTCATCCCTCCAAAGTCCGCTAAACTTCCCTGGTCCACCCCTGCCACTATAACGGGTGCATCCCCTCTCACGCTGAAACCAAACCCTTCTCCTCCCAACCTCTGCAGCTGTATGGAGCGGGGAGCCGTCCAGTGATGTTTGGCCGAGAAGATGGCGACAGGACCCAGAGCCCTGAACAGGTCCTCAACGCGGTATTGGGAGAAGTCGGGGGGCGTCAGAGACAGTTGGAACTTGGTTGATGCTGGAGGACACACAAAGAATTACTCACATTGAAATAGTTTGATCATTATTCCTTATATTAGTGAAGGAAAACCCAAAAATTGAATAGTTATAGTTTAAATATCAGTTAATCATAACACTTTGTTTTATTTACTCACTTTATGGCATTAGGAACTCAAACGTTCACTGCCACACTTAACAAAAGTACACCACCTTTCTCTTGAGATAGTTCTATCCAGTCCACCTCATTACACTCCATATATTTATTTTGCATTTCGAGATTTTTGAAAATTCCTTTCAGACACCAGACAGAGAGAGGGTTTAAATTTAGGACATGTTTGGGAAATTGAGGACGTCCTGTCACTCTTAAATACCTATAAAGATTGTTGGCGATTCCAACATTATGAAAGGAACATGTTGCCACTCACGAAGTATCCGTGGGGGATCCAAAACCTCCCGGAAGTCATCCTCCTCCTCTGCCGCCGTGTAAGCGTCGAGAGCTCGGGTGTGGCACTTCTTAAGCACCCCGGACAAGGCAGCCTTCCCTCTCAGCTCCCGACACATGCGGTGCAGACGTTGGCTCTCCTCGTGGAGTAGCAGGGACTCTCTCAGATGGGCTCGACCTGTCATGATGGAGGGATAAGGTTTATATTTAATTAGTGGAATAAAACCCAGGAGCCTTTCCCTTAAGTGAACAAAACTTCAGTTGTTATTAATTAGTTGTTCAAATAGGAAAAAAATATCAAATGATGAAACTATATCTTTCAAGCTGAGACTTTAATTTTATTACTTTCATTATAATGGGGTGAGTTGTAAGAAATACTAAATAATGATTTCATTTGATTGTATATAGCATTCTTGTAGTTTCTAAAAATTTTTACAAAACTGACAAAACAAAATTATAAAGATTTATTTATTTTTATTCTCACGTATTTGTGCCCATTTGGGTTGCACACATGTTAAATAATTACGCTATTGTGTCAAGGATAATTAAACGTGAAATCATAGAAAGTGTAACAGGATTTGTGCGGAGAGAGAGAGAGAGTGGAAAACTATTTGGGGAAAACCACCCTCAGTACACCCCGTCGGGAACCAAACCCCGACCTCCCCCATTATTCGCAGTCTTGTCTATTGCGAGTGTGATGCCTTAGACCATCCAACCACTAAAGAATTTTATTTTTTTACAAAACTAAATCAAAGATGTTGTCATTAACATGTAAGACTACTCCAATGTTTCCCACACTATGGTACACGTACTCCCTGAGGTACACGAAGTACCACCGAATTTTATTAATCACTAACTATTTTTTGATAATAGTTAAGTCTGATAAACAAGCTAACGCAGATTTTGACGTAATTTCTTCATTTCAGCTTTGTTTATCTTACCATTAAAGCCTTACTAATCATTGGAGAGTCGTGGAGTATTGCAAAACTGTGCCTGTGATATGTTCACGCCCACTTGACCGATCACACACATGCTCTGCTATGCATGCCTCACACAGGAATGTATTCCCCTCGATACCTGACCAATGAGTGTTCTACTAAGGCATGTGAACAATTCACAGGAGCAATTTAGACTAATGGTTACAAAGTTTTTGAGGAGCATGCTAGCTGTCACCAGAAGAGATAGGACTAGGAATGAAGATGTAAGGTCAAGAGTTGGGCTACATAAGATATTTGAGGAAGGTAGGATGAGATGGTATGGACACGTAACAAGGATGGAAAGGGAGAGGATTACAAGGAAGAGATGTGAGGAACAGATAACCGCAAGTGTGCAAGTGAGAGGAGCAGAATGGGGAAAGGATAGAGGAATATGGAGGCATTTCACTAAACAGACCCAGCCACAGGCTGGAAACAGTTCAATATGATGCTGACGAGTTAAGACTAAGGCTGCTTACCCTGGAAACACTTCCCGACACGCTATTATTAACTGATAATGTCAACTACTCACCGAGAAGTTTTCTCTCGTCGTCGTCCTGTGGCACACGTATCTCCAGTCTCGTCTTGTTCTCGTCCTCTGCGTGAAGAAACTGTAGCGTGTCCCTGGTCTGAGCACTCATATCACCCATCCGTGCACCCATCACACCCAGGGCCGTGTGGTAGTGTGACAGGGCGGTGTAGTGTTCTCTCTTCACCTGGGCCAGACACACCCACGAGTAGGGCACGTAGTCCTTGACAGGTTGGCATGAGATGAGGGTATGGACTTTCCCATACACCTCAGAAACCTGAAATGACAGGACAAATTCAGGACATTGGTTTTCGATCAAATCTGTGGAGAAATATAAAATATTATAAACTTTACAAAGCACTACTTTTTCGTTTCAGGTACCAGAATTTAAACCATTGTAATTTTTAAACTGTCATTGGAATCTTATCACATTACTGTGCTTGTTAAATACAGTATCATTTTCATAGGAAGACCGTTGTGTGAAAACTGAAAACTAATGTTGCCACAATGGCGGAAATAAAAACATTACAATTGTATTAACATTCTTAGTTCATTAAATAATAATGTAAAGATAAATTATACCGTAACCCATAAGGGAATATTATTAGAAGATTTTGATAACTTTTTAGTTAATGAATCAAATAAGACATATTTATAGAATGCCAAACTTTAGTGCCTTTAAGTCAATGTTGGTGGTTGAAAGGATTTAGTTCAAATTTGGGAGCAGTTGAAAATGTTTGAGTAGTGATACTTTTTTAAAGAATTAATATGGATTTTTTTTTTAAATCACCACTAAGTAATAAAAATAGTTCAATAAATGGAGAGTAAATCACTAATGTAAGTCATTTTCTGGGCAATCATAGCCAATGGAACAAGGCTTTCCAGGGCTATTTGCTGTCCATATCTTCAAACAACACACTCAGGCCCCGACTGACATAGTAACTGTGATTGGTCCAACAATAGCAAAACTGTGATTGGGTCAACACTATTAAACCTGTGATTGGGACGACAATAGCAACTCTGATTGGTCCAACAATAGCAAAACTGTGATTGGGCCAACAATAGCAACTGTGATTGGTCCAACAATAGCAACTGTGATTGGTCCAACAATAGCAACTGTAATTGTTTCAACAATAGCAACTGTAATTGTTTCAACGATAGAAACTGTGATTGGGCTGACAATAGAAACTGTGATTGGTCCAACAATAGCAACTGTGATTGGTCCAACAATAGCAGCTGTGATTGGTCCAACAATAGCAACTGTAATTGTTTCAACAATAGAAACTGTAATTGTTTCAACAATAGCAACTATACTGGGGTCGTGCCTGGAACAACAGTAAGAAGTGTACCTGGGCCGCCTCCTGAGCAAGGTCCAAGCAGACGTCCACGTCCTGTTTCCTGTCCCTCGACTGCAACTCCAGCTTCTCAAACAGACACTCCCGGGCCTGGGCCAACATCAGTTGGACCAACATGTCGAGCATCTCGGGGCCCAGGTCCATACTGGGGGCGTTGGTAAAGTTCTCCAGGATGTAGCGGAACGTACCGGAGGCTCTGAGGAAGCTGTCCACAGCCGAATCGAGCCCCTTGGAGGCGAGCCGGTCCTGCTTGGTGCCGATCTGGGTGTACACGGCCCCCATGTTGAATAGCACACAGGCCTTCTCAAAGGCTACCGTCCGCTGGCAGCTTGGGACGCCCGTCAGGGAGTCGTACCTGCAGACAACGGGAGAGTGAGAAACGGTACAAATCTATACTTATAAAATAACATGTCCTGACTGACTGACTGATTCATCATCGCCGAGCGCAAACTATCAAGGCTACAAGCATGAAATTCGGACTGTATATTCATTTTGTTATGTAGGCACCCACTAAGAAAGGATTTTAGAAAATTCCACCCCAAAGGGGTCAAAATAGGGGATGATAATATGTATGATAATATGTATGAAAGTCCGTCATTTTGAAAGTTACATAAACAAAATTTTGTATTTCGGTTATTGACGTAAAACAAATAAATACGTGTTTCAGGAATTTTGGAAATTTTATTTAATAAGGGATGAAAAAGGGGGTGAAAGTTTGTATCGGACTTGCATTATTTTTGATCTGAGGTCAAGTTATGGTCATCAACGTAACGTAATATTTTTAATTAATCTGTAAATACATATGTATATTTTCGTATTTGTATATAATCAACTTCCACGCGAGCAAAGCCGCGGGCAACAGCTATCTAGTATTGTATATAGTGCTAGTAGAGAACTAACATAAATTATGTGGAGTGAGTATGAAACAGAAGACACGATAGAACACAGAGAAGAAAAAAAATGAAAACCAAATTAACAGTTCTTAAATAATCAATGTCATCTTGTTTGGTTTCCCGATGACAGGGAAGTCACCCAGTGAGTTTTATTAATCATAAAATATTAATTTGGTATTAGTGTTATGTCAGATAAACTAACGCTAATTCAGACGCAATGCCATGAATTTATTCACCTTGGCCACGGCTTTGTTTAGGTTACCACTATAGCTTTATTCCCTTGGCCACATCTTTGTTTAGCTTACCACAACATATTTATTCCCTTGGCCACGACCTTGTTTAGCTTACCACTATAGCTTTATAAAGGTTTGAGACAACCGTTTATATTTTTACAGGATAGCAGTTTGTTTTTATTTTTTTACTAAGAGCTGAAAGTGGTACACACACGACTACCGAAAGTTCAGGAAACGATGCTCTAGGTTTTGAGGTATTGAACTCACCACTCGAAGTATATCCCTAAGGATCTGTCCGGAGGGAAGAACCTCCTTTCCACGAAGTACAGTTGGTTGTAGTACTGGAACAGCAGCCCCACACCGGAGCTGTCTCGGAGAGGGGTGCGCATTGCCTGTGAACACACCCGAGTTTAGCTCCCACTGCCATCCTTTTTACAAAATAATATGCACACCTTATACTAAACTAATGATACTTCATATTTAGACTGGTAGTTCTGTGAACACTAGAACTCGCTCCCTCCATAATGTTATCGTAATTAGAGTCTTATTATTTCTCCTTGGATTTCAAGTTGAAAAATCTCCTATGCTTTCTCTTTGGATTTCAAGTTGAAATATCTTCTGTGATTTCTCTTTGTATTTCAAGTTGAAATATCTTCTGTGATTTCTCTTTGGATTTCAAGTTGAAATATCTTCTGTGATTTCTCTTTAGATTTCAAGTTGAAATATCTCCTATGATTTCTCCTTGGATTTGAAGTTAACATTTTTCCTTGGTGATCAAGTTAGAGAGAAAATAAATTATTACTACTATATTCAATAGTATATTATATCGATAGAGTATAATAATTTCACACGTGGCTTAAGACGCCAATCTCGCAATAGATGTCAATTTTTTTTAAAGTTCTAGGTACTCGATTGATTAGAGAGCACTTGAGATGGGCTATTAAACGAAAACACTTTTTTTGAGTGACCACCATATTAAAATGGATATACAGACTGAAAAATTATGTACATACATTGTTTAGTCTGGGTACTAAGAATATTCCTGCAAAGTTTCTTTAAAATTGGTTCACGCATATAAGCGTTATTGCGGAACAAACAAACATACATATATTTGAGTGACCGCCATCTTAAAACGGATAATCAGATCGAAAAATCCTGTGCATTCGTTGTCCGGCCTATGTTAAAATAATATCCCTGTAAGATTTGGTCAAAATTGGTCAACACATTAGAACGTTGTCGCATAACAAAGGTCCGGACAGATGAAATGCCAAATGTTCTAGTTGCAAGAATCTCGCTTCGCTCGGTCAATAAAATCATAGGAAGACTTCATACGAATACTTCGTCTAAAAATAGCCTAGTTTTTGTGGGCATCGTGCCTATTTCAAAATTAACACTATACTATGACAATCAGTTACTCTTTATATTGCCAATGAAACGGTTTTAAATTTGTTTTTGTTAAAATCAAACATCAGTTCTAATATCTTATTACATTGGTAGTTAACAGCGTAACACCCAGACTAGGTCTTGAAACTTGAGGTTTGGTTTAAAGCGTCGAAACTAAATATCTTGAGATCCAAGTCCTTGATCTGGGTTAATTCTAGTGGCGTGCTGTGTTCTGTTGCCAGGGTAAGCAAAGATTGTTAGAACTGTATCTGTGATGTCACAGTGTTACCCATCATTCGTAGGTTCCTATTTATACACCTCACTTGGGGAATGTATTTTCGTTAATACCTGACAAATAAGTGTTCTACTAAGTGATGAGAACAATTTGCAAGGAAATTTACTTTGTCCTACACCGGTAACACTCCACGCCAATGGTTAATATTCTGACCTTATAAGAATATTGTGATCGAATGAGGGCTATAATATAATACAATACAATTTGCTTTCATTAAGATTAAATATCATTTAGGTTGTGTTCTACAGAATATGACCAACCAGCTGCCAAATGTATTAAACATTGGTTCAAAAACAGGTGAGATCTAAATGTAATATTAATTTGATGCAAAAGTAGCTACAGTTCTATTTTCATAGTAAAGGCTTTCTCTGAAGTTATCTACTTTCATGTATTACGTCAGGTCATGTGATATTCAACCATCACTTTTGGTAACCATTATATAACAATAGGTTTAATAATAGCGGAAGGCCGCAAAATATCTTTCGCATTCAAGTTTATTCTCTGCCACACTTTTGAGTTCGTCCCAGAGTTTTTTGGCTTCTTCACCGACGGTTAGCAGCCAAGTCATTTTCTGACCTGCCCCAACTTCCGATCCCTTGTGGTTCCCAGTCCAAAATTAAAAACGTTGGTAAAATAGTATTGGTTTATCAGTGTAGACAACGAAAAAAGAAATGTTAGTATTCTCTTGAAGGCACTTCCAATGAACATTGTACTGTAGTTTGTAGCACCGCCAGGAGATTGAACCAACTACCAACCTGTCTGGTGTCCATGAACTCTGCTATGGGGTCCTCGTATTGGCTGCCGTCCTCGCTGTAATGTTCCAAGATGAAGTCCTGGAACATCGTCACATATTTTATTTTGATAGTTGGGAATTTTGAAAATTGAAGTTGTTTTTTTTAAATTTTGTTTTACTAATGTGTTTATTGTATAACATTCACATGATTCATTGCTAACTTTCTAAGAAAAGATATAAGGATAATCGTATAGCGTTATATAGTTTTGCTAATTATATTGACTCACGAATAAGTCACGAAATTCCCCCTCCCCTTAATTCTCCCACGTCTTACCACCCGTTCTGATCATACGTACATACATACATACATACATACATACATACATACATACATACATATATTATATACATACATACATACATACATACATACATACATACATACATACACACACATACATACATACATACATACATACACACACACACACACACACACACACATACATACATACATACATACATACACATACATACATACATACATACATACATACATAATCAGGCCGTTCCCGGTAGAGGCCTTCAACCCACGGGTCACTTGCAGCCCGTGGTAAAAATTTTGCGCCCCACTGGCTCATGAAAAGTATAAAATTATTTCAAGAGAAATACTTACCAATACAGATATATATTTTACACAATCAACTAATAAAATAAATACGTGTTTATACAAATGTGAATTTAACCGGTAAATAACAACTCTCGCTAAGAGAACCTAGTTCACGAGAAATCCTAATCCTTAGTGTGAGTATAAGAATGAGATAATACGAACATTTTAACATGTATTCAATCCTAATATTGTCGGTACAGTATTGCGGCCCGCGAGCCAACATTAGACAAACCCTTTGGCCCAGAGACATAAAAAGGTTAAACACCCCTGGTCTAAGGCGTTACTCTCGTGATGGCCTGGCATGCTGAAGACAGGGAGATCGGGGTTCGAATCCCAGTCAGGTACACTAAAGGTTTTTTTCCCCCTAAATGGTTTCCCACTCTCTTTCCACGCACATTCTGGTGGTTTATCTCTAAAATCCTTCCTTCCTCATCCCTAACTCATTAGAGTAATTATCATATATGCGTATAACCTGAACATATAAGAAGAAGCTGTGATAAAAAAAAATATACACTACTGGGGTAAAGACAAGAAAGGTAGAATTGAGAGAAAGCATACCAGAATTTGCGTGAAGAAAGTGTGGGAAACATTTTATGAAAATACCTCTTGGCCGAGAGTTGTCGAACCAGACTTTATGAGAAGGACGGCTCTTGTCTGTGCGATCAGAGAGGCGGGTTAAATTATTATTCTTAGTAGTGTACCGGTAATACCTCATAACATTCTTAAACATAAAACTTAGTTCACGTCATTTATGACCCGTAGACACCCTGCTCATGTAAACAAACTAGAAAACAGAAAACTAAAGTCTGATTTTGATAGGAAGCCCGTTATTTGAAAACTGGAAACGCATGTTGCTACAGTAGCCCCGTGGCTTCTTTGGTGCTGAGTGACAGCTCACAGCTGACAGATGACAGTCAACATTTATGTATATACCTGAATTTTGACTGTCAGAAGTGACAGCTGCTAAACACATGTTTTTTTCAGATCATATAGTTCGGCGTAGGGATACATAATTTGGTCTGGTAACTTTTCAAAGCCGTAAGTTGTCAGCTGTGAGCTGTCAGTCAGCACCAAAGAAGCTATGGGGCTACTTTACAATGACGGGGAGGGGAAAAAATTGCAATTTTATTTGCATACTTACTGTGGATTCACACGTTCGCCGAAAAACTAGCACAGAACAGAAACGTGGTCACATGACGAGCTCTAAGCCAATCACAAGATTGCCACCTTATCGGCGCGAAATGTTGCGCTAAAAGTTCAACACATCTCTACTTTGTCTGCTCTGCTTGAGATTTTCGGTACGGGAGAGCCAATAGAATCTCAAAACCAGCCATATCAAATCAGTGCGCATGAGCATTTGACAGCGCATGCGCTCTATAGCCAGAAGAGTTCAGATAGCTTCGTTGGCCTTTGTGAGGAGATTTTTAAATAACCCGTTAATGTTGAAATAATATATTTGTAAAGATTAGAAATGTTTCTCAAGTTTTCAACGGGGATAAAAAAAAATCAGAAATAATAGCCTAGCTAGATTTTTTTGCTACCCCCACTCCTCCTCCCCAAAAATAAGGTTCTGGGTGGGCCACGACTAAAAAATATTATTACTAAAATCTAATCAATGTTGACCACCAAAAAAGTGTGTGCATTTTCTTAAACGGTTTTCTTTTTTTAGCACCGCGTCTTACTACCCGTTCGGATTATACACCTATATATATTAATTACTATAATATGATAAGGCTGAGGAAGGTCGAATTTAAAGTAAATGTACCTGCATTTGCGTGGAGAAAGAGTGGAAAACCATTTGAGGAAAACCACCTTCAGTACACCCGACCGGGATCGAAATCCAATCTCCCCGTCACCGGCCGTTTAGTCTATTGCGAGAGTGTGTCGCCTTGGACGATACAGCCACCTAAGCGGGTACCTTTCTTCCTAAATGAATGCTACTATAGCTGCGAAACTGTCGGTTGCAACTCTCGGCAAGTGTTTGGGAGAGACCAGATTGCCCGGCGTGGTGGTAGTCCAATTGCCGGGACCCGTTCATCGGATGGAAGGTAAGTAAAGTGAAATAATACGTCCGTCTGACCGCAGAATGTAATATCATCTCGGAGGCTATATAGCGAGTGGTCATCATCAGACAAGGTATGGGAGAGCTGTGGTCGCAGGTCAAAGGTCGCGTCTAGGGTCAGTCAACAGGTATCATGTTGGCTAACGCCGCATTTAGAAATCACTCTCAAGAGAAGATTTTGCTATAGCCCGGGTTTCTTTCAAATAGCCTTGTGGAAGGTATTTTTTTACTATCAGAATTCTACTATGTCCAACAGGGTTCGGCAATAGGTTGGTCTCGCAACAATTTTCAATCGATCGCGTAAAAAATCTATATAGTCACAAAAAAGGCAAGCTTACCTTGCATTATTCCACTATGGTACAGCTTATAAGATAGCCAATAGTGTAATCTGTCAAGGTAGGGTTGTTACCTTTCAGGGTGAACGGATTGTATATTTTATTTATTTTATATATTTCCTATAAAGGCAGGGACATAAGTATTGGAAGAAATATTGAATTTAAGGAATAAATACAAGATGTGTGTGTGTGTATATATATATATGTGTGTGTGTGTGTGTAATTAAAAGTAGGGTGTAGAGACGAAGGGTGATCTCGGGATCTTTGATAAATATAAAAGTCATTCGGTGCCCGAAAACGGTTGCCGATCTCTGATGTTCAGTCTGAATTTGTTCGGAAAAAAAGTTAAGAAAATACAAACACATTTCTTTGCGGCCAATATTGATAACATTTTATTAAATTATTTGTGTTATTTTAAAGGTATTGATAATATCAATCAAAAGTAAAAGCTGCAGATCACATGACCTGATGTATGAATATATGAAAATTATCAGTGTTTTATTGATACTGTTCTTCCTACCAAAACCAGGGTATAGTAGGGTTCCGGTACCAAAAAAAGGGGCGTTTCAGAAGGCTATTTGTAGAAAAAAACCAACCACCTCGGTAGCGTAGTTAGCTAACGCGCTAATCTCGTGTTGAGCTAGGCTGCCGAGGACGGGGAGACCAAGGTTAGACTCTCACTCGGGTGAACTGGGGGTGGCTTTCCCTAAATAGTTTTATACTCTTCCTCCACGAAAATGCGAGTTCACTTCTTCTATATTTAACCTTCCCAATTCTTAACCCATTAACTATATTAGTACTTAAGCTTATAACCAGAACGAGTAGTAAGACGCAGTGCTAAATATTTTTGTAGAAAAAGCGGCTATACCTTAGATTGTGTGTACTCGGGTACTTATATGTTTGAATTGATTATAGTGGACTTTGAATAACTCATGTGATACATTTCCTATTGAAATCCTCATCAGGAATTCGAACACAAACCCCCTTAAGAGCTTCGGACTCAAGCTCAACGCCTTAGCGTTCTCAGCTACTGCAAGGCGTGGTTTTGAGCTCACAGATAGATGACGAGGAAACTCAGAACTTATAATCATTACCATATGAACAAGAATGGTAAATTTACACAAAGTGATTTAAAAATAACTCAGATTAAAATTAACTATACTTATACGATTTTATAATAAGGGACAGGAATTGTTATTCAAGATTGTCTAGTAAGGTACACACATTTTAATTCTACAATTGTCTAATCAAGGACACGGATATTACTTTGACGATTTTCTTATCAAGGACACTCAATTTACTTCAAAGATTGTGGAATCAAGGACATCCATTTTTAATCAAATATTGTCTAATCAGGGACAAGAATTTTACGTCAAAGACTGTAGTTCCTAGTAGGTCAAGACTGCTTGTTCAATGTATATTATTTTAGGTTGTTAGTTAAAAAGTAATGTAATGGCTAACCATGTGCTAGAAATTCATATGAATTGTAAAAACAACTAACATTAATAAAAGTCTGCGAGCTTTGTTCTGGGACGGGTCAGCGCCGTGAGATAAGTAATGAGGCAACCCTTCTTACAGCTATGTACTGCAGGTCAATATTCTACCGGCGACTTATGGAGACTATCCTTACAACTAATTTATATACAGTCATATTTTCGTATGTAGGGCGTTTTAGAAAATACACACTTTTTTTTTTGCTGCCAAAATTGATAAGATTGTACTCTATTACTAGTGTTAATGTTATTTTACAGGTATTTATATTATATATCTAAAGTGACTTGAACATGACTTGAAATGTGAATACTTCTAAGTAGATCTAGAAAGTATCTTCTTAAGGTTTACAAACTGTTTAACTGTAAAACTACTCCTTCTCTAATAAGAGTTCTTCCAACGGTTCAAGCGTCAAAATTACGAATATCCCGGTATACAAATAACAATCAGTTCAGTTCGAATTGGGTATCGGCCGACCTCCGAATCTTGACTATATATAAGGACGACCCTTAAGGTCACGTCACAATACACGCCAACCAAAACTTCACGACGACAATCAATCATGCAAACACGTCATCGGAGAAGACGGGGTCGTATTTTAAATAAAGACCTCACACTTCATTGTAAAGTATCCAATTTCACTTGTGTCATTTTTTCCATCTTATTTTGAGACCCCTTAAACTTCTTATCCCTTTCAGTTATTTTTTTCATAATTCTCATCACACACCCGGATCAAGGCGACTACTTTTAGAGTACTTTTTTATATATAAAAAAAATATGTATGGTGCAAGATCAACGTCCGCTTTCAATGGACCATGTTGTGATGGCAAATTGACTAGTAGTCACAGTGTGTCTATAAGCTAAACAAACTGTTTACATGATTTTTAATGACTTTTTCACTAGCTTACCACAGCCGTTAATGACTCGATTAAAATACTACTGAAAGATTAGATTTCATATCCCCTCTAAACGGAGTTCAAAATTAAGAAATTTCTTTGATCTTTTTTTCATTTATTAATAATGTAACCATCGGAAAATAATCAATCCACACACACACATACATGCACACACACACACACACACATATATATATATATATATATAAAGAGAGAGAGGGAGAGAGAGAAAGAAAGTATTTTAAAAATATTATCCTTTAGTCAAAGAATTATAAATTGAATGAAAGCTATCATTTGGAATGTGACTTTTATAGAAAACAATATTTTGACATTAGTTATTTTTATGGTAAGCCTCCTCCATTAATACTAAATAATACAGAAAATAATAATTTAGTATAAAAAACGTCTGAGGCAAACTAAATTTTTCATCTCTCATTTTATAGGTTTATCTTAATAGCTTTTTACACTGTCACTACCACTCAGAGTAAAATCTTAATTACTTGGAAGTTTCCTAGAAGAGTTTTAATGAATGGTCGAAGTCAATTTACTTTGCGGAAAATTGTTTATTAATTTTTCCATTAACGGCAGTCCTTTCGACAGTATTGTAACGATCGGCGATATATCGTCACGATGTAAATTAATATCGTCTTGAATCGCTTTCATAATAAATTGATTCATGACATATATATATATTAGAAAACCACACATGGTGACTGATAGTCTAAACGCGTACAGCGGTGAGTAAAAACCTAATCCGGATCCAGTTTTTCAACATCTTTTCTAAACATTGGTATAAGGAAGAACTTTAATGTTACATTCGATATAACTTTATATTTTTTGTGGACACCTTTATGTCAAATAAGTCAAAAAGAATATAAATCTAAGACTCAATGTTTTATATTTACATTCTAAAAATAACTAAAATTACATTACTAAAAATAAAACTAATTTTGCACTTTCATTAAATTATTCAACATATTTGACGTAAAAGTGTCCACAACAAATATCAAGTTATATCAAATGTAACATTTAAGTTCTTCCTTGTATCAATATTTACAATTATCTCCTTATTACATTTTTACAAAGAATATCATTAAAAACCTTTTATATGTATTAAAATGTATATTTACGGTAGCTAAACAAACACCTGTCATTTTGAAATTTTGTACCGATTCTCTAACACCCCTGCCCCGCTCCCCAAACACACACACATACACACATATATATGTATGTATATATATAATAGATTTGTTTGTTTGTTTATATACTAATAACGGTGACCTGGCGGTCTAGGGGTAAGGTGTCAAACTTCTGTGCTGGGTGTCCGGGGTTCAATCCTAGGTCCCGGCATAGACTTATTTGATCACCAAACCCTTCCTTCACCTCTGACTGACAAGATGGGTATTAATCAAAACTTGTTAATGTGTGAAATGCCAGGCCTCCACCGTGGTTCGGATCCCACGTTAAACTGTAGGTCCTCCATTTCATCTCACAATCACCCTACCATTCATTACACATTAGCGTAAGTGCGTACAAACCGAACGGGTAGTAAGACGCGGTAATAATAATACATACTAATAGCTATAATATTAATTTAGTATATATAATAAAATAGATCAAAACATACGAGCCAATCGTTTGGACGCAATAAGAGACAGAGGTAAATATTGAACTATGGCGTGCCCAAAAAGAATCTTTTGAAATTGGGTGCATGTGCCCGTACATGCATCTAGATCGATCAGATGTTTCACGTAAACATAATTCTCTATATTTCGTGTGTACACACACACACACACACACATAAAGAGAGTAAATGGAAAACTGTAGAACTTAGATTATTTTATTTCGCAACACTTCAACAGTTAATAAAGCTTTGACAGAGTCATTACTCGTCATGTCTACTTCTCTTACGCTGATGAGCAATATTCAAGCCTTCGTTGTGTATTTATTTATCACGTTGTGGTGCAAGTTCCACTATCGACTCCGCCGCTGCTCATGAACCCTGAGCAGTAAACATCCCTCGGACTCTTTATTGCCTTGCGCTGATATATTATTCGACTATAGACAGTATGTTTGGATCAAGATGACAACCATTAAGTGTATGATTGAAAGAAAAAATAGCTCCACAATTTATGACGTTTTACTCTATTTACTTAATATTCTACATTTCTCAAATCCCAATTTTAAATTCTCTTTTAAATCTCGGTTCCAAATTCGAATCCTTTACTCTTTAAAAAAAAAAGTTCAGTTTTAGTTCAAATAAAAATATTTAAAATTTAATTTAAATAAAAAAAGGTTGTTTAGGATTAATGCCAATGACAACATAAATTTTGTTTGTCTTGTCTATTACGTCATAAAAAAAACAAATAAACCTTTTTCGAGAAAATTAACAATATTAGTACCATTTTTCCTCTTTTGTGCATTCCATCACAACCCCAAATTATACAAGTCTACACATTTTTTTTTTAGCATCACGTCTTACTACCCGTTCGGGTGATACGTTTATGTACTAATTACGATAATGGTTTAAGGGCTCAGAAAGGTTATATTTATAGGAAGTGCACCCTCATTTCCATGGAGAGAGTGTGGGGAAAACATTTAGTAAAGACCACCCTCAGTACACCTGACCAAGATTCGAACCTCGATCTCCCCGTCATCGGCAGTCTAGTATATTGAGAGAGACTATGTGGCCACTGAAGCGGGTGATTTGTTTGATTATTATCTATACTTATAAAATAACATGTCCTGACTGACTGACTGACTGACTGACTGATTCATCATCGCCGAGCGCAAACTATCAAGGCTACAAGCATGAAATTCGGACTGTATATTCATTTTGTTATGTAGGCACCCACTAAGAAAGGATTTTAGAAAATTCCACCCCAAAGGGGTCAAAATAGGGGATGATAATATGTATGATAATATGTATGAAAGTCCGTCATTTTGAAAGTTACATAAACAAAATTTTGTATTTCGGTTATTGACGTAAAACAAATAAATACGTGTTTCAGGAATTTTGGAAATTTTATTTAATAAGGGATGAAAAAGGGGGTGAAAGTTTGTATCGGACTTGCATTATTTTTGATCTGAGGTCAAGTTATGGTCATCAACGTAACGTAATATTTTTAATTAATCTGTAAATACATATGTATATTTTCGTATTTGTATATAATCAACTTCCACGCGAGCAAAGCCGCGGGCAACAGCTATCTAGTGTTCATATAAAAAGCAATAAGTTCCAGCAGACGCCATCACCACGCGAGAGTATTGCAGACTGACCTTGAAGGGTTCCCGGAAGTCGATCTCCTTGGTTTCCTTCAGGCCCAGAGGAATCATGGGCATGACGGGCTCCGTGCTGCAACAAACATCACAATTATTTCCTTATCATCTCCATCATTGTTATTATTAGAAAAGAGGGGGGAGGGGGAAACGTGTAATTTGTTACACGTGTACATGGTCTCGACCTTAGTCAAGATCTTCCAGGCGTTGCGAGCTTCAGACGTCAAAACAAACAAACTTCTGAAACATTCTAGTTCGAATCTTGTTGCGGTACAAACGAGTTTTTTTTGTCAGGATGTACCTGTATTTTATACAAATAGATTAAGAGAGAAGATGTATTTATTATTTGTTTAAGATATTTAACGTGCACTTTCTGAACCGACTGATTATATCAGCACCAGAGAATTTCTATGAGCTAGAGCGAAATGACCTATAAATTTTGCCGGAAAAGTATTTTCATATACCTTTCAGGGTTCTTTCATATGCCACAATCGACATGGGACCAACAGCTTTACTTCCCCTCCGAAAAAAGATGTGCTACGGATATTTATAGCTAAAAAAAAATCTGTCTAGCCCCGGTTGGGTTTGAACCCGCAAACATCGGGTCCTGAGACGAACCCTTTACGTCAATACCACCGGAGGATGATAGATAAAATGTTATTTTAGATTAAAGTTTCCCATATGTCCTTGGAGGTAGATTGTAGAAGCATTCAAGGAAAAGCGCCTCTTTACACCCGACCGGGAATCGAGCTTCGAACTCTCCGTCACCAACAAACTAGATCTTATGAGACATATGCGTTAGTCTGTGTGCTCGTCGATAGAGAATTATTTGAAGTTCACAATAAGTGCAATCCCAGGTATTAATTATCTTGTGTTAAGACACAATTTTCTTTGTTTAGTACTTAGTCGTACTATCCATTCGGGTTGGTTATTTGTTTAAGTACTAATTACGCTAGTGGTTTTAGGGATTATGATGGATATATTTATATGAAGTGTACTTGCATTTGTGTGGAGGGAGAGTGTAAAACAATTTTGGAAAAACCATCCTCAGTACACCCNTATACAGGGTGAGACAAAAGAATATTATGATAATAGAATGTACGGTAGATGCACTCACTATTTCGTCGATCGCATACAAGCTTGACCCAACTAAAAAAAAAAAATCTAACTAAACGGTCGCTTGGAAATATTAAGGTTCTCACTAAAGATTCGAAGTGGGTCTCCCAAGTATGCAACAAAGTTTAATTGCCGTTTTCAAATGTCGGAGTTGACAGCACGAGTAGCGTGCCTCACCGAAGTTGGTGGAGTAAAATCCGAATAACATGCATTAGGGTTGAATTTTTCTCTAGGCGAGTGCTGACGCAGTTAAACTTGTTCACCCTTTTACCACATCCTCCGTATTTTTTTTTTATAATCGTGTGTTGACATAAATAACTCATAAGTTTTTAAAGTCAAATTACATCTCTTCATGTGTTTTTTTTTAGCGTCATCCATGTTTTAACTAAAATAACCTTTTGCCCTACAATACGGGGGAAAACACATTATTTATAGCAAGGTTTGTTATAGCTAAATTATGTTAATGGGTGGCCCCGTTTTACCACTTTTGATATATGTTTCTAAGAAGCCTTGTTAAACCGGCAAGACATGTTTCTAAGTAGCCTGTTTAGCTGGCCAATACACATTTTTCTAAGGGGCCCTGTTAAACTGGCCAATACACATGTTTCTAAGTAGCCTGTTTAACTGGCCAACACACAAGTTACTAAATGACCCCATTTTACCAGCCAATAAACATTTTATTAAGTGACCCTGTTAGAACGGTCGTGACACATGATCCCAAGTGACTCTGTTTTACCACTCGCCACAAACGTTCATAAGCGACCCTTGTCTTGCGTCCCTCCCTATAGATCCACAGACCTCGCTGAGGAGTGTGTAAATGATAACTAGTACGTGCCCTCTTGTCTCCAACAAAACAACTGAAATAATAGGAGAGAATAATAACAGGAGAGGTTCGGGAGAGCATTGGCCGTGAGACACGGACCCTCCGTCTCACAGACCCGTCATTGCGAATGTTTGAAAGGAAAAAAATAAATACATTCTGTTGAAAATGCCACGAGGACGATCACCCGTAACGCGCGTGTGAACGAGATGTTCACTGGTCGGCGGGATTTTGTGGACATCTTTCGGTCAACTAATGATAATAATATTATTGTGTGTGTCTGGGCTTCATCTCTCGTTGGTACCCAGGGGACGCCCGAATGTACTAATCGTACATCCTTTCCGTGGAGGCTCTTTCCATGTCCCGAAGAGATGAGGTGAGGGTGACAGTGAGTATGAGGGTTTGGGACTAGGGGAAACACCTAAACCTAACTAACCGAACCCTGGTGACCTTTGAGGTAATTAGTACTGGCTTATCTTTCCATAAACTGTAGCCCAGACGCGCAATATTATATTATATTATATTATATTAAACTCATGCCAGAGATTCCAATATGTATATGGGGTGATCTGGTGGTCTAAGGGTAAGGTGTCGGACTTCTGTGCTGGGGGTTAAGAGTTCAATCCTTGGTCCCGGCATAGACTTATCTGATTACCAGACCCTTCCTTCACCTCTGACAAGACGTGTATTAATCACAACTTGTGAATGTGGGGAATGCCAGGTCTCCACCGTGGTTCGGATCCCACGTTAAACTTTAGGTCCTCCATTTCATCTCACAACTGCCCTACCATTATACATTAGCGTAAGTGCGTATAACCCGAACGGGTAGTAAGACGCGGTGCTAATAATAATAATAATCCAATATTTATGAAAGCATCGTCCCCACCCGGGATCAAACCAAAGCCTCCCAGAACTCTAGTTCCAACCCACCTGTCATTCTGGTAGAGCTCAACGGAGCTGTTGAGTTCCGCGAGCTGTTCCTTCAACAGCTGGAGGTTGGAGTTGACGAAACTCAGCTCCAGAGCCACCGTCTCCTTCAGTTTGCGGTTTGTCGTCGCTCTGAAAACAAACAACAAACATCGTTAATATTTGGGTTTTTTTCCAGCGCCTTTTAAAATGGGATTGCCATTTCTTTTTACATGAAATTACTTTTTTTTTAAGGTTTTAATAACGATATTCCCATTATTTTCAGACACTTTAGAAAGTAGTATAGAGGAATTAAATTAAATTTGTCGTATAGTGCTTATTGTTAAGTCCTGCCTTCAGTGTTAAGAACAGAATTACTTGACGCTAACGGGGAAACGTATGCCGTTGTTATCAGGGCAGCCCTTAGCAGACGTGTAGCCCTGGGTAAAAATCGTTTGCGGAGCTCCCAATTATTTGCTTCACAGACCACCCCCTTTCCCCTGGTACCCCCCAAAAATAGTATTTTAAAAAAAATGTTTATTTTTTAATTTTATTTCAGTAGTTGGCCCCTATATACCAATTTTCAGACGTGTATGACATCAGAAAATGCCCTAAAAGGTAAATACAGTAGCCCCATGGCTTCTTTGGTGCTGACTGACAGCTCACAGCTGACTTCTGACAGTCAACATTTAGGTATATACCAAAATTATGACTGTCAGAAGTGACAGCTGCTAAACACATGTTTTTTCAGATCATATGGTTCGGCGTAGGGATACATAATTTAGTCTGGTAACTTTTCAATGCCGTCAGCTGTGAGTTGTCAGTCATCACCAAAGAAGCCATGGGGCTACTGTACATTTGATAACTAATGCTAGAAGCCGTGTTTTGTGTACTTATAAAAGCTCAATTTATCCCCAACCCTTTGTTCGAATTTTTTCCCCAACTAACTTGATCCGTATGAAGGTATAAAGAATAACTGTGCCAAGTTTGAATTAAATAAGTTAATCCGCTCAAAAGTTAACGTTAGACATCTACACTAAATACAGACAAATGCAAATCGGTGGAGTTAAAACGAAGGACTCGCTTCAACGTGTTTTTGTTCTTAGATTAACTTTTTATTTTATTCAAAGGTCCAATTTAAAGTTTCCAGTTTAATGTACCAAATTCACAAATATTTCTCCCGGTATTCCGAAGTGAGCGGCAACCCTTTCACTAGCCGTCCGGTCTATTCGCGTTTAATAACACTAATGGGGTAGGAATAAGGAATGTATTACAGCTGTCGCCAACCTTTATGTTACTAAGCGAGCATCCGAATTTTTCAACTTTTTCGCGGGCATTATACATAAAACTAGTTTGATCAAAACGACCTTAAAAGGACATTGAAAATTAAAAATTCTGGGAGGACCACATGTAAAAACATTTAATGTGGTCAGCATCTTAAGTAATATTATACATATATATATAAAAATCTTAAAATCCTTATCAATAAAAAAGAGAATATTAATATTATACAAATTTACATCTTCTATACAAGTCCGCTCAGGGGCCGAAGGGGAAAATGGGACAATTTTCCCAAGCCCACGTTGCTATGGGAGCCCCTAATCGCTCAAACATATCTCTAAGCAGCAAGTATTTTCGCATACCTGACACGTTATATGAGTAAAAGTTTTTTTCCCCCTCCGAATTCTGTTCTTTTAGAGTCAGTGAGAATTGTAATAAATGTTAAGTGAACACAATTCAATGATAGGCCAAATCCTTTGCGAAATATTTATCATTAGTGGAATCGATTTTTCTACAGTTTAACTTGGAATCCGAACCACGGTGGAGGCCTGGCATTCCACATATTCACAATGGGATGGTAATTAAAGTTACGTAAATTATCATTATTATTATTATTATTATTATTAGCACCGCGTCTTACTACCCGTTCGGGTTATACGCACTTACGCTAATGTGTAATGGTAGGGTGATTGTGAGATGAAATGAAGGACCTACAGTTTAACGTGGAATCCGAACCACGGTGGAGGCCTGGCATTCCACACATTCATAAGTTGCGATTAATACGCATCTTGTCAGAGGTGAAGGAAGGGTTTGGTAACTAGATAAATCTGTGCCGGGACCGAGGATTGAGCCCCGGACCCCCAGCACAGAAGTTTGACGCCTTACCCCCTACCACCAGGCCAACAAAAAAGTTACTTAAACTTCTTGACTTACGCCGTAATGTGAAATACATGTTGTGTATCGCTATTTAGATAGAAGTGAGAGCCCAAGTATGGGGGAAACAGGCGTCGAATGGATTGGTTCCATATCCGAGTTGTTAGGTAAGCGCGAGTGTGTCGCTAATAACCGCTCCAGTATTACGCGCTCATGTCGAGAAGACCCGTAAGAGCCAATGTTTGGGATGTTGCCTTCAAGTGCCGCGCTTTCGCCGTTATATCACGTCCGGTAAGGTTAGAGGGGCGAGCCACGTAGCCACGACTTTTGATCAGTGAGCGATTTCCTACATTATATGTTGTATCTTATTACCAAGCACTCGCTTCGGTGGTCTAACGCGCTACTCTCGCAGTAGACTAGACTGCCGATGACGGGGAGGTAGAGGTTCGGATCTCAGTCAGGTGTACCAAGGTTGGGTTTTTCCAAATTTGGTTTCCACTCCCTCTTCACGCAAATACGGGTATACTTCATATAAATATTACCTTACTAATCGTAAAACCACTAGCGTCATTAGTAAATAAAAGGGTATAACTCAAAAGGGTGGTGAGACGCGGTGTTAATATGTATATCTATACTAATATTATAAAGAGGAAAGATTTGATTTTTTGTTTGTTTTTATATTGACATGATGGATGATTTGAAGCTTTGTTTTACAGGGTTCCTTACGATATTTTTTTTACGGGAAGGGGGCTAGTACAGTATACATATATATTATACACACACTAGTATATATTACCGGGCGAATTTAGGTATGGTTCTTTAAAATGATCACTTCATTTTGTTGCTATAGGTTTGGTTGCTTAAACCTCCGATCAGAGGCGGCTCTACCATAAGGCGAACCAGGCGACCGCCTAGAGCCCCGCGCCATGATTGAGCGATTGAGTAATGAAGTTTACAGTGCTCAGTGAAAAAAAAACGCTTTAAAGATAAATGTTACTATTATTTGAAGGAAAAACTAGGTATCAAAAACTAATTTTCTGTAAGTCTAACAATTTATTTATTTCAATTTTTTTTCCAAAAAGTTATTGTAAAAATCCTCAAATCTTATATTAATTTCTCCACATCACTTATTAATGGTATGTTGCTCTAAGGTTACATGGCTACGTTATTATTTTACTCTTAGTTCTTATAGCCAAATACATATTTAGAATTTTGACTAGTTAGCGCAATTGTAGGTTAAATTAATTTATTGAGGGAGGGGGCGTAAATGACCCCGCCTATAGATTCCCCTACCCTATAGCCACCTCCGCCTCAGATAGGTATTCCTTGTATTAAAGTAGGCTTGCCCAGCTAGTTTGATTTAAAGGACCGCGCATTGAAAATTAAAATTACTGGGAGGACCACATGTGAAAAAATGTAATATGGTCAGCATCTTGAGAAAAATAAAATATCAATTTTAAAATCTTCATGAAGAAAATAAATAGTATCCACAATTACATCTTTTATGCAGGTGCAGCCGGGGATGAGGGGAGGGGGGAAAGGCAAATGAGACCAATTTCCCAAGCCCATGTTTATAATAGGGGGTGGGAGCAAATTACCCAAACATATATTTTTTAAAGCAGCAAGTCTTTTCGCGTTCATAAAACATGTGCGTAAAAGTTTTTTTCTTCCAAATTCATTGAAGGAAACTTTAGTATTTTCTACTTGTATATAGTTTAAATATTATGTTAATATATTTTTGTTGTGAAAGAGGAACCTCAAAATGTCATGGGCTCAGGCCCCCTGAGATTTCTGGGCAGCTCTGCCCCTTTCTAAACACAAGGTAGCACATTTCCACTTGAGATTTAACATAATTCAAACAGCAATAACTATCTAATGTATCCTTTGCTTATTTTATTTTAAGAGAGAGTGAATCAAATTTGAAAGATCATTTTAACGTAACATTGCTGCACAACTTTTAAGCGCTAATGTATATTTCTAGGGGTTGGTGAGATAACGTAAGGAACCAGTTATATATATATTTTTTTTGACTCTGTAATTTTTAATCTGTAATCAATATTAAATTAACTAAACTATTTTTTGGTGCTGATTTAACTCTATTCAAAATTCAGGGTAAAATTTAATATATTTAGATTGACGATTAAGAGTAATATTTAAGGTGACCTGGCGGTCTAGGGGTAAGGTGTCAGACTTCTATGCTGGCGGCCGGGGTTCAATCCTCGGTCCCGGCACAGATTTATCTGATTACCAAACCCTTCCTTCACCTCTGGCAAGACATCTTGTGAAAGTGGGGAATGCCAGGCCTCCACCGTGGTTCGGATTCCACATTAAACTGTAGGTCCTTCATTTCATCTCACAATCACCCTACCATTTCACATTAGCGTAAGTGCGTATAGCCCGAACGGGTATTAAGACGCGGAGCTAATAATAATAGTAATATTTAAAAAAGTATATACAATTTTCAATCATTGCTGAGGAAGATAAAAACTCTAGTAAAATAAGACACAACTGTTTAATTATTTTGGTCCATAGAATTTCCATTATATTTAAAACGTGGACAAACTAACTCCCTGCGACTCTAATGAGAATATTGTAAATTTCGTGAGTATTGTATTCCTATCCATCCGCAGTTTATTACATTTAAACTTGATATCTGCGTGATTGGACGAATATGAGCATAGACGAATAGTTTTCACCACACTTTGTATTTATTTTTTATTTGAGGTATTTACCGTATACTTTCTAAATCGACTGATTATTTCATCACACGAGAATTTCTATGAGAAAAAATGAAAGGACCTACCAATTTTTACGGGAAAGGTATTTTTTTTAAATTTTACTCTGTGTTTTACTGCCAGTCCATGTTATTAGCATTTAATTGAAATAATGGTGCAGGGAGAAATAAGGTAGAATTTATAAGGAATGTAGCCGCATTAGGCGAGGGAAGAGTGAAAAACCATTCCAGAAAAAAAAAACTCGGTACACCCTTTCGGGATTCGAACCCCGACCTGTATCAAATCAGACTAAATGAGTCCGCCTACCGATACAAGTAGACACGCCTTACCTGTAGTTTTTATCAAAGAGTGAAATAGTTTATTGAACACGCTGTAGTGGTTCAGGAAGTAACTTGTACCTCAACGTGTGTTTGCAGTATTTTACTTTCAGTCCGATAGTTGGTCACTACGACAGGCCTGGCTGGCTATGGTTATATTGCCTGAGGGTAAAAGTCTTCTGCTCTTCATTTCCTTATACAAGCCAACTAACCCATCTCCCTGTCCAGCCCATTCAATAACATAAAATAGTGGCTCACTCACTTCCTGAATCGCGGTGTTGACATTCCGGTAAAGAGAGTTTCTCCAACATTACAAGTTCTTTAATAACACACTTATGGAATAAGCCGGTTGATTACGGTTCAAAAACAGATTATTTTAGCACCGCGTCTTACTATACACGTTCGGGTTATATGCCTATGTACTGATTATACTAATGGTTTAGGGGGTTAGGAAGATTTAATTGAGAGGAAATGAACCCTCATTTGCGTGGAAGGAGATTGGAAAACATTTTAGGAAAAAACCTCAGTGCAACCAACCGGGATCAAACCCCTATCTCCCCGTGTTCAGAAGTCTAGTCTACTGCAAGAGTAGCGCGTTAGAACACGCGGTCATCGAAGCGGGTATTCAAATAATAATAATAATAATAACACAGCCAGTGACAGACCATTTGAGTGACACAGCAATAGTTTGATAATTTAATGACGCACTTTTAAGCATAATTATTTCGTAGCACGACCTATAAACCAACTTATAATTCAAACAGTATACGTCTTAAGAGCCCGTCTAACCCCACGGACAACAAAGGTTAGGTGGAGGTTAAACAGTTCGAAATGAAGATATATCCATATTTCGTTTGGAAAAAACAGTTGAGAAAATGCAAACATATTTCTCTGCGGCAAACTTTGATAACATTTTACTACATTTTCTGTCGTATTTTTAAAAGCGACAGTTGCAAATACTGTGATAAGATTTGATATATGAGTATATTAAAATTGTTTTAGAGACTTTAGTAACCACCAGATATTGTTCTTTCTACCACAACTACCAAAATCAGGGTATACATGAAGGGGGTCCAGATTAAATCAATTATGTCTGTTTAGAAAGGTGCACATTAAAATAAACTTTATTAGCAGTAACGCGGTGTTAGATGTTAGGTCTGATTTGTCGGTGACGATGAGGTCGGGGTTCGAGTTTTGGACAGGTATACTGAGTTTTTTTTACAAAATTGTTTTCCACTCTCTCTCACTTTCTCTCTCTCTATATAAATACATACACGGGCAAATTTACTAAAACAAAAATCTTTAACAATTTTTCGATTTTTTATTAGCGTAAACATACAAATAGCCTGAATGGTCAGTAAGAGTAGTTGGGTAGTCTAGAGACCCCCCATCCCCTTTCCCCAACCTACATCTCAAGCGGGCTACATGTTAGAATCAACTACCCAGGAGATTCCAGAAACCCGCTTCGGTGGCCACGTGGTCTAACGCGCTACTCTCGCAGTAGACTAGACTGCAAATGACGAGGAGATTGAGATTAGAATCTTAGTCGGGTGTACTGAGGGTGGTTTATCCAAAATTGTTTTCCCCATTTCCCATCACGCAAATACGGGTGCACTTTCCTTAAAATAATCCTCCTAATCCATAAAACTATTAGGGTAATTAGTACATAAACGTATAGACCGAACGGGTAGTAAGACGTGGGTTTTCACGAGAAATTTATCAATAAGGACATAAGTGGTTCAAGGTGTGTCCCGGACGATAATAGCTCAGCAGGTGCAAAGTGATATAAAGAGAGACAAAAGACTTTAAATAAAATCCTTTCTATTTCACATCACCGGCTCTGCGTTGTTGAGTAATGAACGACACCTTACGGACCCATGTAAAACTAAAACCGAGGACAAAAGAAAACATTTTCAACATAACGAACGACAGTCGACGCTTTCACAACCGAGAGAGACACGTCGATTAATCCCAGCACCTCTAAATACATATATACTTTCTGTTTACATACTTGTTCAGAGGAGTAAAAGTTTGGGTGTGAGCTACGTTTTATTTATTTGACAAATAGTATACGGTTGTAGCCCCAAGGGATGGGATGTGCCGGTATTTCTCTCAAACAGTGGAGCGTGACGTCAAGACGGCTTCCTACGGATATGTGCGAATGAAAGAAGAAAGTTACTGAAGGCAATATGTCGGAAGCGGGTTCAAATTTTGGTAGTTTTTATTTTGCATAGTTTCTAACTACCCATCCAAGCAATATGTATTTAATCACACGAATGGGTTAGGGATGAGGAAGCAAGGACATAGTAAGAGGAAGAGGTCGGCGGAGGGAGGGGGTCCGGACCCCCCTCGGGGGTACTAAATGAAAACTTTTATTTGCTAAATCTATAGTAAAATATTTAACGATCACACCTCTATAAAAAATTAGCTTTCTACGACCTTGTAAGAAAGATAGAATTTTAGAGGAAATCTAACTTAATTTGTCCGGAAAAATCGAGGAAAACTATTGAGGAAACATCACTCTCAGATCCTAGCCATGAAAAGTCCATTCCAAGAGTAAAGCTTAGGCCATGCGACCACAAATTCGGTTTTTACTTTTATCGAGAGTATCTCTATGAATAATAATAATAATAGTCCCGGATTTCGAATAAAACCACAAATGAGGCCGTGGTTGACAAGTTTAAAGTCGACCTCAGTGATCTTGGGATAAAGTGCTCGCCTCAGGACCCAATGTGTGTGGCTTCAAACCCAGCCGGAGTCAACGATATTTTTTGAGCGACATACGAGTAAATGCGCAGCACAACTTCCTTCATAGGGGAAACCAAACCGTCGTCGGTCCCATGACGATTGTGGACATGTGAAATAATCCTGGAAGGTATGTGAAAATAACTTTCCCGACACAATTGGCTAGCCATTTTGTTCTCATTCGTAGAAAGGGCACGTTTAATATCTTAAATAAATAAAATAAATAAAAAACAGATAAAGTTGTTTTATTTGGGCAACACACTTTCTCTAAAGAAAATAAGTAATTTATATGTATGTTGGTGAACTTTGTGGAGAAAAGGTATATAAAACTAGCATTACCGTCGTTGTGTAAACGGGCGGAATGTTGATAACAAGAGAAAGGTGACATATAATCGTCCAGGAAGAAAGTCAATCCTTCCTTACTTTAATCAAGTCCTAGAGGAAACTATCTAATCACTACACCACCATGTATGTATAGTGTATCTTTATCTTGTTGTCATTTATCTTCGCATATGTTTAGGTGCAAAGTTTCTCTGGCGAAATCATGCTAAAATAGTATTCAAGAATGTCACCGGTTCGGTTTAATCTCAATTAACATGTGAGAAAATGTACTACGTCTTGTGTGTGAGGTCATCTTGTTTAGTGGATTCACCCGTTCGAGGTTTGAAATTCGACATTCTCAATACCATCAAATGGCGAGTTTGACGTCTGATACCTCAGGGCCATTGGTACAGGCTACGATTGAATAGAGGACTCATTTTTCTGTGTGCTAAATGATTGGTTCTGGTAGAGGATTAATAAGACATGTCTATATATGGTCATAACTGACTTATCTTAAGAAAAATCTTCTTACATATTTAATATTTTTACAGGCGACTAAAAGATTTATTTTAGCTCAATTATAAGACAAATACTTATAGCAGATAGAGCGCATATAGTTAATCAACCGGTTGGTTAGACGGAAATAAATTCGATCTAACAGTCATATAGCATTGGTAGTCACTAGGAATATTTTTTTTATCGCCGCGTCTTTCTACCCATTTGGGTTAGGTTATAAGTTTATGCACTAACTACGCTAATGGGTTAAAGATGAGAAAGTTTGAATTTGGAGGAAGTGTACCCTAGGGTGGAACTTATTTTTCAACTATGGAAATATGATCTTCTTACCCTCTCATTTTGTTCCCTTTTATGAAAAAAAAATCAGGCAAAATATGATCACAATAGCACAATATTTAGGGGTAGCTCAATGATGGTGAAGTTTCTAGTGTATATGATAAATTTAGGGAAGGGCTTGGAACACTATACCACTTTTTAATTTCTTTAAGCTTCACATCAAGACTCATAGATGCCAGCACTAAACTTTCTTTGCAAACTGCAAAGTCACATGCCAAAATCTAAATCAACCATTTTGTGTAGATGTGATGTTCTGAGCTTTTAGAAGTAAAACTTTCAAAGTATCAAGTTTTTTGTATTTTAGTGAGGAGAAACCATAGGATTGAATAGCTGTCCTGGAAAGGTAAGATATTTCTTTTACAAATCTAAAAATAATTTCAATTAATGTATTCATAATTAGTATAATTGTTCTGTTTCAACATGTGGCACAATGAATAACCCATTTCTGTGGTGAGTCAATTTGTTTTGTATAGTTAAGTAAAATGTGGGTAAGACAATACGGTAGTATTTAATAAAATAGATTTGCATTATGTCAATTAATCTCATGTTGCATAATGATTGAAGTGCTATGCATATATATATATACACTAGGAATTATGCTTGAAGAAAATTATGACTTGAATGGAAGTGGAAATACTTAAGTATTCACAATTTTTTTCAGATAAATTTATATTTTCATTAAGTGAAACAGAAACTGGAAAGTGTATCAATATGCTCCCGCCCCATCTGACAGATAAGTAATACAATAAGTGACATATAGATAAATATTAATAAGCAAATTGCAATTTTGTGATGCTATATTCTAAATAATTGTATTAATATTCATGATTTAAAATGACATGGTATAATTCTTTCAGATTCATTACTGATTGAAAATGGCAAAAGTAACAAGATCTCAAACTGGGTTATATCGCCTCGGTGAATCTGTTACTGAATTAACCGGTAGCAAGTTGCCATCATTGCTTATGGCTCTTGGATTTTTCCTACATCATCTTGAATTGAAGGAAAACATAAGGCAAGCATCCACTGTTACCATCACAGAAATGGCAAAGTTTTGGCAAAAAGCTCGAATCCCAATGTATGACCATCAACATTACCAAACCTAGCTTGAAAAGTTATTTGAAGAATGGTGACTTCTGAAGAAGAACAAAGCGCGAACGTCACCAACTCAGCGAAGAAAGAATTGGGTCAATGGCTGGCTTAAATAAAACGCTTGCTGTTAAAGAAAAAAGGGTATCTGAAATAGAGGAAATAATGAATGCTAGACGACAGCGAATGAATCAAATGAGACTGTTAAAAGATTATATAGCTAAACTAGTTTCATATGCTGATTCTGAAAACAGCTCAGCAGAAGATGGTGATGAAAATATTAAAACTCAGGACAATGCGATTGAAGAGGCTGTTGGAGACATAAAATTTGAGGTAAAAGCACTAAAAAGTTTTTAATGACCATGATGAACGTGGAGTGGCACTCATTCAGGAGTACAGTGGATTAATAACCCATGATGAAATGCAGCAACAATTCCTGCGGCCAGTTGTTGAGGACTATCGTAGAATGTACCATGACAGCAGGAAACAAACTTTGTGTGGACCGGAAAGCAATAAATCTAGAGTTTGCCATTGTCAAACTGATAATATGAACAAGAAACTGAACAAAGTATCTAATATTAATGTATTTGAATATATACTGACTAGCAAGTTGTTTACAATAAATTAAAATATAATCATAAAAATCTGTTGAATTTTCGTAATTTTTATAATCTTTGAGTCACTTGAGCTACCCCTAAAAATAAGAATTTATTACTCAATTTTTTTATATTGTGTTTTTATATCAACAGGAAAAAATTAGGGGTAAGACTTGAAAAAAAAATCTTTTTTAACTTTTAAGTTCCACCCTAGTGTACCCGCATTTGCGTGAATATGTGAGAAACCATTTAGGAACCCTACCACAGTACACCCGATTGGGATCGAACCACAATCTCCCCGTCACCAGCAGTCTAGTCTATTGCGAGAGTAGCGCCTTAGACAATACGGCCACCGAAGTGGGTCGCTAGGAATCGAACCACCGACTGACCAAAATGTCGGAAGATGACGAGCGGTGGTAGATTACAAAATATTTTCCAGCATCCCAGCTATATACAAATTTTATTAAGAATGTACTTATCTGGCATCTATAAAATATTACTAGACCTACATTTAATTATTCATGTGATATTCGGCTTTCAAATTTAATGGATAATATCAATACCCTTAAAATAACACTAATAAAATGATAAAATGTTTACAATTTTGTCCTCGTGTTTTCTAACAGGTCCTTCCCATGAAAGTTGGACTGTAATGAAACGATGGCCGGCACTTGAAGCATCCTAAGCCGACAAAACCTAGGACACAATACATTGGAATTCCTGCGGGCCAGCAGAGCATGCAACGAATCGTCAATGTTGGATTGTTTACATGTTTTAATTGTCTGTCACTCGCTAACATGCGTATACGGACAGACATGCGAGCAAGCAATGAATGGTAAGCAAAAAAATCATTACGTGATGGTAGTCCGAGAAATTTAATTTTTTAATTTTTTTTAGGGCATGGAAGACTGATTCTACTCAAGAAAACATTTAAAAAAATATCCCCTTCCCACATTTTCTCATATTTTTACAGGGACTAGGAACAACTAATTTAGAAGAAATGTACCCACATTTGAGGAAACAATCTATGTGAAAACGCCTTTAGTAAACCCGCTGGACTCAAACTCCGACCTCCCTGTAGAGAGCAAATTATACTATATATAGGCCTACGAGTTTTAACATTTAGTTCGTGACTCGTACTCATGTTTGACCCTTAATAGTAGATAGATCGTAAAGCTGAATTAAATTTTGAAATCTAAAGAATAGACCCTACTGGCCTACCCTAAAAATAGGGCCAACAGTAATAAAACCATACATTAAATTTATCATACTATTAAATTTGTACACGTACAATATTTTTTTCTAATAATTAGGTATAGAAGAACAAATAGCCCACACCAATTTGTGAATTTGTTAAATCCAGAAAAAATAAGAACGTTGGTCAGTTAAAGAGCTATAGGAATGATTTTGTCAAAAAAAGATTAACTTTTTCTTGACACAAAAATGTTATGATTTTGATATTTCCGCCACTGGTTTCACGAGTTCTACAGTTACTAATAATTAACTTATATATGAAAATTAAACTAAAATATTTATTTTTGTTGCTAATGATGCAATTTTACTGTAAAATAACTAACAAATTTTGCAATCTTATCGAAATTAGCTTAATTTTTTATTCTAAAACAATATATATATTTCTAGAGCTAAGCGTTTATGGACTACTGCAAATAATGAAATAGTATCGAAAGAGTGTTAGCGCCAACATTGTTGTATGGATGTGAAATCTAAGAAATGTATGTGGAAAAACTCGTATGGACTGAGTCAGTGATTAATGGGTACCTAAAGATTGCAGTTTGAAAGGGAATCCAATAGGTCATTGTAAAAAACGCGTGTTACGTTGGTTTGGGTACGTTTGAGAGGATGAGTGTGGATTGAGGGACAAAACAAATATATGAAGGTAGAGTGTGTAGATTAAAAGGAAGGGGTAGGCCATGTAAGACGTGGCTAAATGTTTTAGACGAATGTGTGAAAAAGATAAATATTAAGAAAGTTAAGAACAAAAGAGCATCCCGTATGGGAACGGTGTGATTATGTATGCATATGTGTATATATATATATATATATATATATATATATATATATATATGTAGGTAAAACATCAGTAAAATTGGCAATAACTTTGTTTTCATTAAACAACTAATTTTTACTTAATTACTTTTACACGTTTAGTTTAAAAAAAAAGTATCACATTTATTTTTACAATTCAAGTGCATTCAAGTTCAAGTGATGATACCTACTTAAATAATCTCACGTACAAGATTAAAAATTCGTTCTATAAAGTCCAACAAAAACTAAAAAGTCGACCAAACAAACAGCATGTTTTAAATATGTCGACACGTTCCTGTTTCTTAACAATGCAAAAAGATGTTCTGACACACCTCACTGCGCCTGCGCGTGCTAAGAGTCACGTTCGTGCGCAGGAAGAGAAACGCCATGACCGGAACATTGGAATGGCGGCAATATAGATCACCAAATTAGCGTTTTTCCACTAAATATTCTAATTATTGTAGTTTTGGAATTATATTGTTTGGTCTCTCTTTCTCTCATTGCTATTTTTTTTTTTTTTA
>CABFVZ010000510.1:308827-348639 GCA_902151445.1 Timema monikensis | reverse complement strand
TTTTTAGAGAAAATAAAATATTTCCAAGCAAACATTACATTTAGTTTATTGTTTTATTTGTTTTATTTTAAAAGTGATAAGTTCGCACCGAATACAGCTATGATTTATTAAATAAATTGTATAGTACGACACAATGGTACATAGAACCTACTTTAATGTTTTATAATCTAGTAGCCCTATTTCTTTAGGAAACAACTCATTTCTTTTCTCTTCATATGAAACACAATTCAGATAGATAGATATTTTGGAAATAAATATAGTGTTAGGTGCGAATTTTAGTGTTTTTTTAAATTTCAATCAACAGTATTATTATTAGCACCGCGTCTTACTACCCATTCGGGTTATACGCACTTACGCTAATGTGTAATGGTAGGGTGATAGTGAGATGAAANATCAGATAAATCTGTGCCGGGACCGAGGATTGAACCCCGGCCGCCAGCACAGAAGTCTGACACCTTACCCCTAGACCACCAGGTCACCAATCAACAGTAAACTATGCTTAAATTATTCATATTATGAAACTATTATCTAGTCCATGTGCTTGCTACTCACTTAAAGAGGTTCTCTGCGCCTGCGCGTAGCCTCAACTCCTTGTTGATCTCCTGGTTCAATTTGGAGCGCTTGTTTTGAAGCTTTCCTCGACATGTCGCCACCCGGGGATCCGAACCCTGTAACAAACGTGCAAAAAAAAACTTGTTAAGACATTGTATGAAAAACTTGGACGAAAAAATAACCACACACATTCAACCATGACAAGATAGACACGAATAGACAACTAATAGAAACACAAATGAGGATATAACTTGAGGGTTCTTAAACAAAATTATGAATTTTTACCCAGAACTATTCCAGGATTTTCTACAATCCCTTCAGGACGAGTGTATAAAGTAATAATGGCAAAATACACATCATTACATATTTTCTTTTATTTCATTATGTCCCCAACTCCCGTAAACCTGCAACTTTCCACACCGTTTATTAATATATTCCATGAGGCAATGAGTTATCCAAAAAATAACATAGGCTCACTTGCAAATAATCATTGGTCAAATGGGGGTTTACCCTTTCACAGTGATTAATTAACAGCCGGGGGCTAGATATTTTGTCTGTTCTGGATATAAATTAGTTTATAAATCGTGTGCAGACATAATCAGTCGGTTTAGAAAGTGCACGTTAAATAGCCCAACTCTTCCTTCACCTCTGACAAGACATCTTGTTAATGTGGGGGATGCCAGGCCTCCACCGTGGTTCGGATCCCACGTTAAACTGCAGGTCTCTCCATTTCATCTCACAATCACCCTACCATTACACATTAGCGTAAGTGCGTTTAACCCGAACGGGTAGTAAGACGCGGTGCTAATAATGATAATAATGAAATAGCCCAACTCTCACTGTTCATATTGTACATGATAGTTTATGTTATATAAATAACGGAACAATAATAAGATTTATAAAAATGAAAATAATACAACATAGTTTTATATTAATTCAATAGTTTGATAAAAAAAAATTAAAGGGATTCAGACACCTTATGAAAATTTCATCTACTGACTTATACTGTTTTATTCTTGTTTACTACAGATTTACTTACCTGTTTAAAAAAAGAGGGGGGTGGGGGGGGTGACAAAAGAATTTCCAGGACAACCTAAAAAAATCCATGAAAAGATTGTAAAAATGAGAAATTTCATAACATTTCCTGGCCTGGAAGAAATATTTTAAAATTACAGGTTTTCCATGACACGTGGGAGCCCTGAACCTAAAGGCACAAGTTGAAATCAGCCCGGGAAATTGTTCAAACTTAAGAGTTTTACACTGGACTAAATAATTAATTTGAATCGGTGTATAAAAATTGTACACGTGTATACTAAAAAAAAGTTCACTTGTTTATCTACTTCAGCTGAATAAAATATCATATATAGTGGGATTATTGTAAGAAGAACTGTTTATTATAAAACACAAACTTTTTGTTTTGCTGTCGGTGAGTTATAACATTTTACTTAATTAATTTATAGGTACCAGGTACTACTGATAAGTGAATCTAGTAAATTTTCTTGAATACCAGATAAGGTTTTTCATACGAAAGTTGAGATGTATTTATCATCTTAATAATGTTTTTGGTATTTTTTTTTATAACACAACATACATCCAAGTTTCATTTTTAAAGGTTAAACTTACGATATATTAAAAAACAACTCCATGGAGTAATTTCGCAAACGAGCTGTACCAACCAAGAGGCCGCTGCTGTCAGCGATGATAGTACCAACATTTGCGGATATAGGGTGTCATGTGGTCAGCACAGCGAGACTTCGGCCGTAAATCTCTGTTTTCTAGACCAGAGCTGGTACTTATTTATTCAAGTAGCGCCTTATTTGTCCTCGCAAGGCTGAGTTCAACTCCACTCTAAATCCAATACTTTACAAGAAGATCTGGAAGCGCTGGGGATTGAACCCAGGATCTCTGGATATGTATCCAGTAACTCTGACCACTAGATCACAAGGGTGTTATTACAATAGCAAACTGGTCCATAAAACAAAGTAAATGCGACCATTTTCTCATATGCTTTTTTTTTTCACCACCGCGTCTTACTATTCAGTCGGGTAATACGTCTATGTACTAATTATGCTAGTGGTTTTAGGAATATGGACGGTTATATTTAGAGGAAGTGTACCCACATTTGCGTGGATGCAGAGTGGAAAACCTTTTATGAGAAAACACCCTCAGTACACCCGACCAAGATTCGAACCACGAACTTTGGCAGTCCAGTCTACTGCGAGAGTGACACCTTAGATCATGCGGCCACCAAATAGTCTCTCATAGGCTATAGTTATATATTTATTATTTATGTTCAATACGTGCATTGTTTTCGAAATAAAATGACACTGCTTTGTATTTAATTTTAAAGTGATTTTGTCTGTTTTTATTCAATATAAAATCTAGCCACAGATATCAGCGGCTTTAGAAACCCCGGCCGAAGTTTATCATCTCGCCAGCTGTCTTATAGGTGTTGTAGTCGGAGGTAGTTGAGACAACCTAAGAGGAAGGATGTTTCTCTCACGCACACAAACATCCACGACCAGTTCCACGGGCATGGATATGGGTAACTGTGTTGGCAACTAACCCGGATTGCGGCATTCTTTCGCCCAGTTTTCTTACACGCGTTGCGTCACACGCATCCGAACACACCTACCTGCATTACTCCAGTAGAAGGCATTATTTCAACTGAAACCTAATAATTACCTATTCACTTAAAATAGATTCGTCTATCTAAATGAATTTACAATATTAGTCATTTCTAATAATATAATTAATTGTATCTGTACATATCTCTGTCTGTGTTTCAAAAATGTTTCCCATTCAATTTTAGAAATTTTATGAGCTTTTATTTTAAAAATAATTTCAGAGATTTTACAAACCTAGGTCGTGAACTGTTTATTGTAGACTGAGCCTTACTCTACAGAATTATATGATAATAATACTATAATATAATATAATATAATATAAAGCCACATGGCTGACTCACTCACTCACTCACTCACTCACTCACTGACATTAATGTTTACCCATTTTCAGATAAGCTAGAAGCTTGAAATATGGCAAGCTTATAGCTTCTAGTGTGTAACCGGGAGGAAAATTCCAAAAAGTTAAAAATAATAATTCAAAATGGTGGAGAAACTTTAAAGTCGGTGCTTCCTTTCTTTGGAGGCCTCTTGTGGCTAAACGGTAAGAACTATCAAAAAACATAGCACCCAAGCTAATTTTTTTTATTTTAGGTAAATTTGACATATTTTCCACACATTTTTTAATTTTTTGACACACTTATGGGACAGCTAGAATCATAAAATTGTAAAAAATAAATCAACGTTCAAAACAACGCTGTAATTACATTAGTTCACACTCACTGGGGGTTTGGGGGCGGAGCCCACAACGAGCAAAGCGAGTTATATATAAGCTTTAAACCCTTAGCCGGGATACGAACAAGAACCCACAAAACACACTTGGAGGTGTTAGAAAAACTTATAGCTACGCTGAATTTGTAACAAACTCAATTTAAGCTTACTTTTTTTGCGCTCCGCACCCTACTAAACGTCTGGAGATGTAATGTGTAATGAGGCGAGTTTTTCCTAAATGCCATTCCTCTCTCTCGACACGCAATTGCAAGTACATTTCTTTTCGATTTTGTATTTCTCAGATATGCCTTATTATATTAAATATGCGGACATCCTGGATAGGGTAATAACATACGGTGCACACCCAAAATATCATATCTATCAAACGTGACATTTGCAGAATCGGTTATTTGAGCTAAGAAATTATTTCTAACGTAACGGTGAGCGCACATTATTTTGTCAGCATCACATGGTTTCGGTTTTTTTAATGCACATTTGTCTGTATCTAATCGAATCAGCTCATTTCTACAAAAAAAAAAAAAAAATCTTAAAATATGGGTGACCTGGTGGTCTAGAGGTAAAGTGTCAGACTTCTGTGATGAGGGTCCGGGGTTCAATCCTCGGTCCCAGCACATTTATCTGNGCACAGATTTATCTGATTGCCAAACCCTTCCTTCACCTCTGACAAGACGTGTATTAATCACAACTTGTGAATGTGAGGAATGCCAGGCCTCCACCGTGGTTCGGATTCCACGTTAAACTGTAGGTCCTTCATTTCATCTTACAATCACCCTACCATTACACATTAGCGTAAGTGCGTATAACTCGAACGGGTAGTAAGACGCGGTGCTAATAATAATAATAATAATAATAATAATTTTTCTGAAAATGAGGGAAAACTCAAATTGGGAATATTTTCCGAGGCGCCACGGTTCGATAAGTCATAGCCTAACTTAATATAGTCCAATATTTATAGAAAGTGTCTTTTAGAAACTATAAACCTATTTTTTATGGCCTAAATCGATATAATTTCACCATACTATTAGTGTTATTTGATATTCGTTGATAAAAACATGTTTTCAAAATGGCTGCTGCAAATCACATGAGTTGAGGTATAATTACGTGATAGTAGCACTAGTTACTCTTTTAAATGTCAGATAAGACTCTTCCTACGAAGGTTGGCCTGCATTTCTTCTGACCAAACAGAAAGTTACGCAGAGAGCAGGTTTAGGAGACATTGGCGCGGCCAAAGGCGACTCCTTAGTCTCTACTCAGGTTGGGTGTTTAGGTTAAGTGTGTTGTTTTTGGATTGAGGTTAACTTTTACAATCTCTTGAGAATAACTTTCGTAACCGACTCAGCCAATATTTATGGGTGCTCAATTCCTATATTACAGTGATGCTTTTAAAAGTGATGCATTTAGAAGTGATGCGCAGAAATTGTATTACTATTAGCACCGCGTCTTACTACCCGTTCAGGTTATACGCATTTACGCTAATGTGTAATGGTAGGATGATTGTGAGATGAAATGGAGGGCCTACAGTTTAACGTGGGATCCAAACCACGGTGGAGACCTGGCATTCCACACATTCACAAGATGTGATTAATACACGTCTTGTCAGAGGTGAAGGAAGGGTTTGGCAATCAGATAAATCTGTGCCAGGACCGAGGATTTAACCCCGGACCCCCAACACAGAGATCTGACACCTTACCCCTAGACCACCAGGTCACCCCAGAAATTGTAAAGTTATAATAACTTCACTTCAATATTGTACAAGTAGGCCTAATTTATGTATTTATTATCACTATTAAAATAACTACTAACACATCTAACGTGCGTTATAACCTTTATATATATATATATAAAGGTTCTACATTTTTATAATTATTTTTAACTATTGCATTTCTTTAACTTTATTTTATTCTGAAACACTCGATTATTTTTCCTTTAGAGGATGTTTTGTCAAGTTATGACATATTTAAAATAATAGGAACCAGAATTGAAACATATTTAAAATCCTAAAATAACAGTAACATATATTTATCTAACTGGAACCAGTAACGAGATATTAAAATGTTTTATCAGATAATCAGAACCGATAAATATCTCGGTTCAACTCTTTGCTACGTAGGTGTGTGTCTTCTGTGTGTATGAGGTCAGGTTTATATCAAGAACACACACACACACACACACAATGGCGGGTGTCAACGTTAGTGAAAGGGCGTCGCAAGTATTCGGCGGCAACAACCGTGGAACAATGAATGATGACCATCCCCTTAGCTCCGTGATAGTGGGATGATTGCCAAGTGAGGCCCCAGATTCGAGCCCAGACAGAAAACCTTTTTGAAAAGTATTTGTATATGTGTGCATGCTCTTTACTAGCATTCCTAGCATTATATATGTTTGATATCAGGTGTATGAACCTGCTTAGAGTTAGTTTGTACGTCTTGTGTTGAACTATCCCTCTGCTTAGAAAGATCATTGTCTTATATTAGATGTACTGCCTTAGTTAAAGTTAGTTTGTACGTCTTGTGTTGATCTATCCCTCTGCTTAGAAAGATCATTGTCTTATATTAGATGTACTGCCTTAGTTAAAGTTAATTTGTACGTCTTGTGTTGATCTATCTCTGTGCTCAGAAAGATCATTTTAAATACCTGGATGGTATACACACGAGTGTTACGTGACCTTTTATTAACGCTCTAGTTGCAATGTGTCACTCTGTCACTCATTATTACACCTAAGAGAACAAGTTGAAGATGGTAAATAAAGAAATATTCTGGATTTCAAAAGGGGGAATGATAAGAAACCACTTCGGGGGAAAACAAATGGCCCTTACTCAACCTGTTCGGGGGACCACCCCATGTCTCCATGACAGTAATCAGGAGTGATTATAACTTACTTTTTACCCTCCGGATTATTGTTTTTTTAATTAAAATTATCGAATATAATTTTCTGAATAGATCAAATATATGAACCAACGATTTACAAACTAAAATAACTTTAGTAAAAACACAACACTCAGTATCCAGGCCACCAATTGGTTACTGTTGAAGGAGAAGCATCGATTTAAGCATTCATATATTTTATGCCCTTGTCGGGATCTGACCCGAAATCCTTAACACAATAAAAAGACGCGCTACCGACTGGCAATGGCAGTCTCCTTAGGTGCGGTTACTTAGCCCTGGCGAGTGTTGTGTTGTTGATGATGGTGATCTTGTGATAACAGTAGAAGCCTACTTGCGCCTAGTTAACCGGACCATGGCAACCATAGGAACAATCACTCTTCATGTGAAATATCTATGGTACCGCCGAGAATCGAACCCAGGGCCTCTAGGAAAGCTGATCACTTGTCCAAGAGGCCGGTCGCTGTGTTAAGGTGGGTCATGTACGCTCCGTGGGCTCCGATGGGCTTTACTATGATATTATGTTATAGGCTGCGCCATATTGGATTAGTGCAAGGTATGTGTACTTCCTTACAGGATATATTATTATTATTATTATTATTATTATTATTATTATTATTGGCACCGCGTCTTACTACCAGGGCCGCCCAGAGACCTCAGGGGGCCTGAGGTAAAGTAATTTTGGTGGGCTCCCTTTCACAAAAATAATAAACATAAACTTGCTTATCATCCTCTTATCAATGTTTAAGGCGTCACGCAGATAATGAGTTCGGGGTTTAAATCTCACTCGGGTTTACTGAGGGTGGTTTTTGATAAATGGTTTTCCACTCTTTCTCCATGCAAATGTGGGAGCACTTACTCTAACATATTAGCATAGTTAGTAGTTAGAACATAGTCTATACATATAGCTCGAACGGGTACCAGTGAAACACAGCTTAAGTTTTTTAATGTAATCGATTAATTTTATTAATATAAAAGTTTGCTTCAAAAGTGGTTAAGTAAGCTACATTAGTAATTTCATAGAAATACTTAAGTACGTTCACTCTCATATCATTTAAGAACAATTTTTCGAGCTTTCATTGCAGCGAATTCATAAATAATATCCTCAAAACTTATTTCCTTAACAATATCATGTTCAATGCTCATACTTAGCAAATGGTTTAGTCTATTCTCACCGGTGGCTGAACGCAAACGTTTTTTTTAATCAAAGACAACGCGATCCCCCGATGCTACTGACACAGGTAACACTGTTAGGAGTTTTAAATAAATGCAAATTTATGAAGAAAAAAAACTGTTTCTAGACCCTTTTGAAACAAACAGTTGAGCAGTCCAAGGGCCGAGCTCACATTTCCACTAAAACACAAGTTCGATTCTGTCCATATTTTGTAAAAGAGACTAATTTATTCTATGAGAGCTTCCTTTTGAAGGTCTTGAGGATATGCTGCTTTCAAAGCTTCGGAATGAGTGACTATGGCTGAGATGTCCACATCATTTGTTGGGTTCAAAAGAGGTGAGAATAATACTGACAATTCTGCCATTGTAGCAGCCAGGTTACGTAATTCAGACAAGAGAAGATCTAATGTAGGAATGAACACCTGCACTTTGAATTTAGTTTCTGGAGATTCAAACTTGTAGTCAACATCCCCTCTCTCGTAATGGAATTTCTTATGAATTCTTGAGACATTCAACTCTGGTTTTATTCCAAAGTTCGATGCGACTTCTTTTGATTCTGTAAGTAAACTTAGCCAGGTTTCTTTCAAAAATTGAAGCTCCTCCGCTAGGCTCTTAACATTTTGTGTTCCCTCTTCTATTGTTAGTTTAGAACTTTTAATAACTCTACTCCTATCATCAATGCATTGCAAGACTTTGCATAATATTGTAGTGAGAAGGATGAATTCAAACGATTGTAGCCACTCAATTAGAGCCGATACATCTGCTTGGCTCTCAGGCGGCATGTTAAGATCCTTCTCAATTATAATCAAAGAATTTAGAACACCTCTGTGATTTTTCGTCAGAGGACTAACAGCGTCTACTCTTGCACTCCATCTAGTTTTCTATATAGAGTGAATTTTCCATCTCGCAGGACTGACAGAAAATACATTGTAGAGTTTCTTGATATTTCCAAAATAGGTTTTTACCTCTAAACTGGTTTCCATAGCATGTGTACTACAAAGATTTAACGTGTGCGCGCTGCATGGTGAAAAATAGGTTTGAGGACTCTTTTCAAAAATTCTTGCTTCTACACCTTGAAATTTACCTGAAATGTTAGAGGCGTTATCGTAACCTTGTCCTATGCACTGTGCTAGCTCTAAGTTACACTCTACTAAGACTTTCTCGATCTGTTTTGCAATATTTGCAACTTTTTTTCTTGTCAAAGTATCAGCTTGATGAATCTTTCAGAAACCAACTATTTTCCGTTTCGTTGTATTACATATTTGATAACAAAAGCTGACTGCTCGATATGTGATCAATCAATTGTGCCATCTACGATAATGGTATAATATTTCTTATAAATACAATTAGAGGATTGAAAAAAAAACAATACATTTTTAATAATCAATATTGTAACAACATTTTATTTTACTTAAACTACCCTAAAAATCAGGGATTAAGAAAATAGTAAAAAAAAAACACGCTATTAACTTTTTTAAATAAAAGTTGTTCAGTTGATCGTGGCCCCCCACTGATCGGGGCAACTGCCCCATTGCCCCTACCCCCCTCTGGGCAGCCCTGCTTACTACCCGTTCGAGTTATACGCACTTACGCTAATGTGTAATGGTAGGGTGATGGTGAGATTAAATGAAGGACCTACAGTTTAACGTGGGATCCGAACCACTGTGGAGGCCCGGCATTCCCTACATTCACGAGTTGTGATTAATAGACGTCTTGTCAGAGGTGAAGGAAGGGTTTGGTAATCAGATAAATCTGTGCCGGGACCAAGGATTGAACCCCGGACTCCAGCACAGAAGATGACACCTTACCCCTAGACCGCCAGGTCACCTATAGGATATACAAAGTAAATAACAAATAGAAGAAAAATATTGGATTAATATTTTTTTATTTTTATAAATGGTAAAATAAAATTAGGAGGATTTATTTTTTTACTCTTCCGAGTTTTTAATTGTGGTATTTAACTTTCACTTTCCAAGCACACCATAGGCACATGAGCTTTAAACAAACTTAACTTAGTACCTCTATTATTATCTAATCAGCTCTAGCACCAGAGTATTTAGTTAATAAGAAACAAAATCAACCCATGAATAAATAGTAATTACTCTTAATCAGCATAATCCGGAATCAAACTAGAGGCGGTAGGATTTTGGTTGCACGAAACTTTTGAGAAAATTCAAACTTTCTTTTTCGGGTCAACTATGATAACATTTAACTATATTATACTATAAGCGTTATTTTATAGGTATTGATAATACATAACAAAAGTTCCAGCTATAGATCATATGATCTGACGTATGAATACGTGAAAGTAGATCTAGTACGTTAGATAAGGCCGTTTCTATAAAAAAAACAAGTATGTCGACTCGTGGTCGTCAACTTTAATCACCAAGCCAGTGGGGTTATGTTATTTAAAATTGTGTTTAATTTTTAAAAACTAACGATTTTATTACTGAACTTCACTAATCAAAGTTTATTACCAACTTAACAAATGAGGATTACTTTTACCATGGGAAGAAGCCAAATAAATATTAAATTATACAACAGATTTATTTTACTATTACCTGCATCGTCGGGCAAGAGCAATAAACGTCACTCTAGTTTAACCTGTTTCTTCGCTGATGAGGATGGTCGGGGTTCGAAACCCAGCCAGCGTTGTTTTAGCTAAATTGTTTTCCACTCTTCCTCCATAGAAATTCAGGTGCATTTTTCTAAAACTCTAACTCCCTGATTCCTTCTCCACCAGGATATTTAAATGTGGATATCCCGAACGGGTAGTAGGATGCAATAACAAATATATGTTTTACCAGTTTGCTATGTCATTATTTTTTTTATAAATTAATACAAACTTTTACATACAAACAGAAAAAAAAATCCGTTATAAATTTCAAAATATATGTTGATATTGTTAATTTTTAGTTAGACGATTGCTGTCGTAATGAGTAAAATAATTCACAAATATGTATTTTAAAATATCGTTGTTCTTTGTGCAACCGGATGTTCAGTCCAATTTTCATAAAATGGGCCTTATTTGACAACTAAAAAAAGCTAGTAAATTTACTTTCATGTATTCACACACGACAAGCCATGTTATGTGAAGCTGTTACTTTTGGTATATATTATCAATACCCATAAAATAACACTAACAAAAAAGAAAAACGTTATCAAATTAGCTGAAACTATATAAGTTTGTATTTTATAAAAAGCCTTTTCCTAGAGAAAATTGGACTGTAAATTTACCAAGATGGTTCCCATTCATCCTTCAGGCAGTGTAATTACAATTGAGAAAGTTTCCTTCAAAGTCGTTACTCCTTTTTGTAAACAAGGCTAGTTTAATTAACCATTCTTTAACAAGTGTGAAGAAAACACGGCCCTCACAAGCTGCCAAGTTTCAAATCAATTCAACCTTCCGACACTTAATTACGAGTATCACAGCTTAGATTTGTTAATCATTACGTTTAGCACTGTACTTTTTGTGGATTTTTTTCATTACATCTCCATTTTCCGTTTGGATTGTACGCATGTATATAAATACGCTAATACGATAAAGATAACATTTATATTAAATGTACCCTCATTTTTTTAATGAAGGGAGAGCAGTAAACTAGTGAGGAAAAACTACCTTTAGTACACTCAAACGGAATTCGAACCCGTACCTCCCCGCCACCAACAATACAGTCTAAACTGAAAGTGACGCGTTAAGCTATGCCACCACCGATGCGGGTAAGTAGCGTAATTAAAATGCGTCTAGCCGGGACGAGTAAGAAGCGGTGGGGGAAATAAAAACAGTAAGGAAGGAAAAAAAGACGTTCTACGTGTTGGTTGTTTTATCCCAAATAGGTTGTAATAATATTATTATATTTTTTTCGTGAACACTCACTCAATTACAGCGCAGTTTATTCACAATATTTACACATGCAATTAAATAAAAGCGGGTTCTCTCTCAGGTGTCATTTTCAATTAATAATTTCCAATGAAACATTTTTCATGAACATGAAAGGAATTTGTTCACATATACCATTGATCATCATGATGAGACTGATCAAACTTCCTTTTCATTTATGCAAATAGTGCCGTGTAAAATTAATGTGAGCTGCGGTTCGTGAAATATGTGTGCAATTATCGAAAGAGTTAAAACATATAATAAATAAAAATAAGCGTACATGAATGAGGGTTAAATTAACTACAAGGTCACACGTGGTCGCAGTGTTTAATGTAGGATTCCCTCGGCGCGTCTCGCGTCTGCGACTGGACCGGTTTCCATAGTTTGTTATGCGGCCAATTTCTTCGAGGTGACTGCGACTGGTGACCAGATAGTCCGTCCAGCGTCTCTACAGTGCGTCTGCGATTGGACCGGTTTCCATAGTTTGTTATGCGGCCAATTTCTTCGAGGTGACTGCGACTGGTGACCAGAGAATCCGTCCAGCGTCTCTACATTGCGTCTGAGACTGGACCGGTTTCCATAGTTTGTTATGCGGCCAATTTCTTCGAGGTGATTGCGTCCAGCATCTCTACGCTGCATCTGCGATCCCACTGCTTCGAGAGTAACACCGATTAAACGTGTGTTTTAGTAAAATTATATTTAGTTTGTTTGGGCTGGTTTTGAAAATGGTCCAATATTTCTCCATAGAAGAGGGTGAAAATGTAATTGAAAAAGGTGGCAAAGCCCCCCTCAATTTTTGACATATCTTCTCCAGAGATCTAGGACCGACATGTGAAGTAGAACACATGGAAAGGGATCTCAGGAATAATAGGTAGATCCAATTAGTATTTGTTTATACACACTATTCCAAAATAACATGGAACATTATATAAAACACAATTGAAAAACTCTGATAGCTGAAGAACGATCTGTGCTGCACATAAAATTACCCACTATTGGCGACCAAGTGACGCAACTAAGGAAACACTGAATCTCGCGTCTGCGACTCAACATTATACGTCTGCGGTCGTAGACGCGAGTCGCGTCGAGGGAATCATACTTAAACGTAGAATTTTTTTTTTAATAATTAATTCTTATAAATATATTTTGTATACTCTTGAACCAATTATACTGTTAAGTTATTAAGTCAAAATTGTAATATGTTTTGTAATATTATTGTAAAAATCAAATAACCCCCACAAGCAAGTACATTATATTGTACCATCCTAATTCGGCTCATGGGATTAATGAGAGAATAAATAAATAAAATTAACTACATTTTTATATTAAAATTAAAATAAATTAAATATTTCTTGTTACGTGTTCTCACTGTTAATTTTGCTTCCATTTTTCAATAATTATCATTAAAAATTAAGAAAAGTAGATCTCCTTTTCACTTTTGATGAAAGCTTTAAATAATGATTCAGTCTAATTAAATGAGTGTTCTGACGTTCATTTTGTATTAATTTTCAATGAATCATTGAAAATGACACGCGAGAACTGGCTTTAAATTATTATTATTATTATTATTATTATTATTATCACCGCGTCTTACTACCCGTTCGGGTTATACGCCCTTACGCTAATGTGTAATGGTAGGGTGATTGTGAGATGAAATGAAGGACCTACAGTTTAACGTGGGATCCGAACCACGGTGGAGGCCTGGCATTCCACATATTCACAAGTTGTGATTAATACACAACTGGCTTTAAATCTTGAATAACTTGAACTAAGGTAAGACAAGGTACTGAAAGGGATTTTAAATCATTCCTGAAAAGTCTTGTAATTACTTACCGAGCCGATGGCGGGATAGTTGGCTACGCAAACACGTGCGAGTCTCCTCGTTAGTTTACAAATGTGCCGACACACAAATAACTTTAGTTATATACGAGTTATATCGTAGAAACTGCCTACCATAGTTTTTACCTGATATTACGAGTCAGACCACGAGATTTACAGTCTATTTTTTTTTTTAGAAAGAGCCTTAAAGAAATTACAAACTTTTTTGCTGTCAACATTGTTAAATATTAGTATATTATTATTATTATTAATGTTATTTTCCAGACAATGATAATATATATATATATATATATATGTTTGATTATATATGGTGACCATAGAAGAGCCAAGGACAGCTATATTTTTTTTATCCTATCGAGCCATGTGAACTCTCGTAGTTCCGAGCTCTTACATTTACCCGGGGAGATTTTTATATGAAAAATTGATATTTTTAGTGTTATTTTGATTGTTTGTTTTCCAATGAACCTCCATATCGACTCTTAGTACCACTCATATTTAACACAATATTCATAGCTATGTTTTGTCAAACAAAATATTTATAGTGATATATAGGTGTATCTGGCACTTCTATCAAACAAAATTGCCAGAGATGCCTACATTTAAAATATATTCTCCAGTCAGGTTTTAAAATAAACACATATATATATATCAAACGCGGACATTATTTGAGGTAGGAATACGTGAAAGTAAATCTAGTAACTTCATCTATCAGATAAGGTTCTTCCTATGATAATTGGACTGTATTAACTTTTATAGCTGTCAATCCAATGAAATTTAGACTGTAGTAAGCTTTTTAGCTACCAGATAAAGTTCTTACTATTAAAATTGGATTGTAGTAACTTTTTAACCATCAGATAAAGTTTTACCTAAGAAATTTGAACTGAAGTAACTTTTCTTGCTGTCAGATAAAGTTATTCCTATTAAAGTTGGCCTGTAGTAACTTTTCTATTTGTCAGATAAAGTTCTTCCTATTAAAGTTGGCATGTAGTAACTTTTCTGTCAGATAAAGTTCTTCCTATTAAAGTTGGCCTGTAGTAACTTTTCTATTTGTCAGATAAAGTTCTTCCTATTAAAGTTGGCCTGTAGTAACTTTTCTATCTGTCAGATAAAGTTCTTCCTATTAAAGTTGGCCTGTAGTAACTTTTCTAGCTGTCAGATAAAGTTCTTCCTATTAAAGTTTTAGGCTGTAGCTACACGTACACTTTGTGCCAAATAAATGAAGCCACTTTCCCTGCTCGAAGATACAATGTAGAAACACCCCACCCCCTCCCCACACACACATACACTCAATCTACAGGCTGACCTACACCTGCAACTAATTGTGATTTGTCTGTGAGGTCACAACTCATTTATTTTGATTCTATACGCTCCAAAGAAGTCAAATTTTATTCTTTCATGCACCACATCTTAATAACCGTCCGAGCTATCAGGGTATTTTTACAATTTTGAGACAGAGATGACAAAGGATACATTTTAAAGGAAATTTGCTCGCATTCACATGGATAAGGGTAGACAACTATTTAGAAAAAAAACCCACTATGTATGTTATTATTATTAGCACCGCGTCTTACTACCCGTTCGGGTTGTACGCACTTACGCTAATGTGTAATGGTAGGGGGATTGTGAGATGAAATGAAGGACCTACAGTTTAACGTGGAATCCGAACCACGGCGGAGACCTGGCATTCCTCACATTCACAAGATGTCTTGTCAGAGGTGAAGGAAGGGTTTGATAATCAGATAAATCTTTGCCGGGACCGAGGATTGAACCCCGGCCGCCAGCATAGAAGTCTGACACCTTACCCCTAGACCACCAGCTCACCTCACTATGTATGTTCATCGGAGATTCAACCTGCTACCTCTCGTTATAGGTAAACCAGATCAGACAAGGTTGGCGCCTAGCTCACGTGTCTAAAAGATAGTATATTTTATTATAAGAGTGCTTACATTAGTTTAGGAGGATTTTTTAAAATTGATTTGTCTAGGTGTACGGCTGAATGCAAGTTAATAAATGTTTTAGTTTAAGCAAAAAAAAATAATAATGGGAAAAGTATATAAGATAAATATCGGAAGCATCAACTTGGAGATGCAGTGGGGAATTGTGATGCAAAAATATCAATGAGACTGCAGCTGTTAATTATTGAGTCTAGACTCAATCAAATACACTACCAGTGGAGCCAACCCTGCCAATTTTTAATAGTTCTCTTTTAGTTTTCATTCGACATATGATAACATGAAACTCGTTCTGCACCTATCCCCTTAAGGAGGGGATGGAAGGGGATTGGCAAAGGTTAGTGTTTTTGGCTAAAATAAGTAAAATATTGTTCCAGAACAAACAGAGAGTTAAATTTTCTTCACTTTGTTGATATCAACAGTTCCTGAATATCTGTAATAAGCATAGCAGCATTAGATGAGAAACTTTTCAAATTAAGAGAAAAATATGTTGTTAAATTCCAGAATATCTTTGACAGATATTCAACAACTGTTGATATTAACATGCGAAGAAAATTAAATTCTATGTTTCTACTGGATTTTTTCTTTACCAAAAAAAGTTTTGCCATAATAACTGTAGAACAGTGTCATTTCCTGCATCCCCTACCACCCGACCTTAAATGTCAATTTTGGAATTTAAATAACTTACGTGGACAATTTATTGAGGTATTTAGCGAGGATTAAAACCAGATACATATACTGGCTTGGAGACAAGCACACTACACCACAACAGGATCTAATGTGAAAAGTTAAGATTCGGATGGACACCTACTATATAAGAACGATAAAGTTGTGCCGGCTATTGCTTAAAAAATATGCATAGTAACAACATACGGTTTTTTGCATTGCATTAAACTTGTAAATTTAAAATGAACTATATTAATAAAAAAAGTTACAAGTTAATATTTACTTTTTTACAATAAGACGTAATTTCAATTAAATTTAAATTAAATAAAACATGAAATACAAGAATATAGTTTTGAAGTTATCATATTATTATAGAGAATAAGATAATGTTCGATCATACACGACAAATATTTACAATACAATAACGGGCAGAAAATTTGATATTTTCAAATTAAATCATGTCTGAACTGTTGAAAAAGTTCAGTAGCTGCCTGGTAGAATGCTCTGTCCTCGGAAGCGCCTCTCCCTCTCCTCCCCAACCCCTCTTTGGCATCAACTATCTTTTCATCTTTTTTTTTCTGTAAGCCATGCTTCTCCCCCTTCCCTTCCAACATTTATTTCTCCTTCAGGTAAAACCCTGGTCTGGACATTAACTGTCTGTCACCTTGTTACTACTATTATCTCCAAACCTCAGTTTTTGAAAAGGTTCCTTTTGATGTATTTGCATGATCTATGTTAAAAGTTTATTTATAGAGTAGGCTTGATTATGTTTACCTTATCAATAATTTGTGTAACAATCTACAGTGTTTCTTTGATTAGATACAAACTTTTTGTATAGAAATTATGTTTTTTAGCCAAGAAAAATATTCTAGGCGATACTCCCGCAATGGAAACAGAAAATCTGTGTTACACAGCAGGAAACCAACTAAAAAATATTAAAACACTTTGAGAAACACTACCAAAGCAAAAAGCGAGTTAAAAAATAATACCTATTTTGTTACTTTTTTGTTTAGTGTTGGTGTTTGTAACATATATATTACCCGCACCAGTGGTTGAGTAGAATAATATGCTAGTATAGCATTGCGCTCTATCGCTGTTGTCGGTGAGGTCGAGGTTCGAATCTCGTCCAGGTGAATTAGAGGGGCTTATCACATGTGATTTATCAGTGGTTTGCCATCCTCTCTATGCGCTAATGCAGGATCACTTCCTCTCAACTACCTTGGTAACCAAAACGGAAGATATAAATAATAGTTTGTGGGTCATTTATAAAGGATATTGTATTTTAATTATAAATGTTTGAAAAAAAAAAACGACAACAAATCTAACAATATTATTTCCAATATGCCCAACACGTTCGGTTAATCGACTAAAATTATACAAACATTATTATATGGAATAGGTTAATTATATAAAATAGTATGTAATAAATTAGTTTTAGGGTTATTTTGTCATTAAATCTAAATATATCCCCGAATATCATGTGAATTTCTTGGATGTGATTACGAATACAGATTGGGGGCGGAGGTGGATGTTATTTTCAACATTTGCGCCGGAGTTTACTGACATTACAGCAATAATGTTTGCTTGCATTTGCCAATTTATTTTAAAACATAGTCCCAATAAGTATTTAGTAGCTCACATGATAACAAAAGTGTGTAGGTTACTTTTGTTAACATTTTAAGCTATTGCTATAATGACACTAAATTTAACAAGTTATGTTTATTTAAGATTCGGATGGATATCTACTTTAATATGAGGTTGATTTTGTCTACTGTACCCCACGAAAAAAAAACCTAACAATAACATACGTTTTTTTCATTCAATTTAACTTGTAAACGGAATATGAAAGATTGCACTAAAAAAATGCAATTTAATATCTACTTTAATACAAGATATATAATTTTATTTAAAAATAAATAAAACTTTAAATACAAAATGATAGTTCAAAATTAAGCATTTTGCTCTGACAAGTAAGAGGATTTTCTACATACAAGACAGTCAAATTATAATGCATTAGACTAGTAACTTGACACTATGGGGATGGAGGGGGTGAAAAAGGAGAGACTAGACGAAGAGACAAAGAATTTTTTGTTGTTGTTAAAAGCTTTATTTATGAAATGTCAAGATTTAATAAATTAAAATGTCCCACTAGTGGAAGCTGTGTACCAAATTCAACCTTCTAGATAGTGGGGAAGTGAGTTAAATAAGGACTCTGGTCCACGCAAACAAACGGCCATTTCCTGAATGCATAAACAATTGATATAACATTCTCTATCAGACATTATCCTTAGACTATGTCACTGAATTTTATATAATAGGCCTCTGTATAGGACAACTTGTTTAATGTATTAGTGTATAAATGTACATGGTCCCCAAAGGAGAACAAAACAAGTATGCCAGTGAGTGTACGTCCCCACCCCTTACTCTCCCCTAAGAACTTCATGACCTTGATCGCTGGTGTGGGTGGAGGGGGTCTACGTTCCTTCTTTGGAGGATATGACTTTCATGATTAATTTTTTCACACTTCATTTAATTTATCATCCATTATTTCTCCTTCACTCTCACCAAGCCATGCCCTCTCAATGAACTTGTATTTACTGTTTATTTTATTTTATTTCATTTCATATAATTAGTTTTGAGTTACTTTAATTATAGTGTTTTTACGTAAAAGGCCTATTATGGGTCGACACGTAGTTAAAACATAATAATCATAATAATAATAATAATAATAATAATAATAATAATAGTTATTTTAAACATTCTATGGTAAGTTTTCTAACAATAAAGTATAGTTGAAATATGTTACTATAATGCCAACTATTGCTTCATTATTTAAACAACTTTTGCCAGGGTCTTTGGTATCTTCTATTCTTTCCTCCATCATTGCTCATTTAATCACAGGTTGAGAATTTACCAGTTGAGGAGAGAAGTAACAAACAAATTATGTTTTTACTATGGAATCTGAAGAAAAAATATGTTTGTTTAAAATAGTAAGTTTTTTTTTAGTCTATAAACAATGTTTCAGTATGCTCATTTTAAACTTATCCAAGATGAATGCATTTTTTTTTAAAAGTTAGATTACTTAATCTAGTATTGAATAACAGTTTACCCGCCTCGGTGGCGTAGTTGGCTAACGCGCTAGTCGTGTTGAGCTCGGCCGCCAAGGACGGGGAGATTGAGGTTCGAATCTCGGTCGGGTGAACTGAGGGTGGCTTTTCCTAAATGGTTTTCCACTCTCCCTCCACGCAAATGTGGGTTTCCCTTCCTCTAATTCAACCTTCACAATTCCCAATCCATTAGCGTAATTAGTACTTCAAGCGTATAAACCGAACGGGTAATAAGACGCGGTGCTAAATAATAACCCTATTGTTTTGAACTGTCGGTTTTATTTCATGTTTTTGAAACAGTTTGAATGAAAAGTAGCTAAAGTATTGTCAGATTATTGCTTATTCTTTTTACAAAATATATATTTGAAGTAGTCCATTTTACAATTTCAAAATTCCCCCCTCCTCCCTCTTTTAAGATCTACAAATACTAAAAGTGATTATTTAACGTATAGTTTCAATTCTAAAATATGTTCGAGTATACGAACTTTAATTTGATACTGGCTAAACTAGGGATACACACGCAACTTCCTTTTTAAATTATTGTTATTACTATGATAATATCGTGACTTTAGCGTTAGTGCGTATAGCCCGAATGGGTAGTAAGACATGGTGCTAATAATGATAATGATATACAGTGGGTAATATATAAACTAAATAAAAATGTCACCATTTATTGTAAATAATGATTCCCTTGGGTAACTCAAAAAAATTGTACTTAGGAATTGGAGCCCTTGTCCTTTGACTTGGGACGACATTCTAATAAAACACCGAGATTGCGGCTCGAAACTCCACACTACTCCTTAGAGCAGAGGTGGGCAAATTTTCTCCCCGAGGACCACATGGACATATGTGAGGTCTCTAACTGGCCGCATGTAACAAACGTCTAAATTAACTAAATAATGAACTTTATTTTCACGGAAAATTGCATATATTAGTCATATAACCATATAGCTTCGATACAAAAAAAAGTAGCAAATAAAATCTAATGTCATAACAAATAAAACTAAATATGTTATGTACTCATGTTGATACTTAGCCTACCAAATGTTGATTAATAACTACTCAAATTGCCATCGTTAATGGAATTTATGCAACTGTCCAAAATCCTGCACGAGTTTGTCGAAGTCAGGATTCAGCTTGTTCGTCCTAAATCGCAAAACACTTTGTAGATTTGAGTATGTTAAGAGAGACCTGTTCTTTGCTTTGTTAATGTTCATGCATGAGAAAGTCTTTTCACAAATATAGGTAGAAGCAAATAACACAAACATCTTTCTGGCAAACGTTTTCAAATTACCAAACTTTTCTCTACAAGTGATGCATACAATTCAGTTAGTTTCATTTTCTTAAAAGTCTGCTTGAAGATTGATTAAATCAAACTGGAACTCATTTGATTTGCTCTTACACATGGAACATTATAATCGAGCTTGCTCACTTGTTCAAATGTTTAAAAACATGCACTGATTATCTATTTAATTTGACATTTTTGTTAGTAAAATCACAACAATTTTACAATTGCGTGCGGCCCTCAAGCGGCCCGTGGGCCGTAGTTTATAAACCGCTGCCTTAGAGAGCATCATCATAATAGCTTTTCTTTGGTTTTGTAGTAAGCAACAAAATTGAAAGGATTAGGGGTGGTGTTGGCGGCCTGGAGTAATGACACTCAGAAAGGGTAAGGGAGAGTATTAGAGGGGTGAGAGGGGTTGGTATTGTTACTGCCCTAGCTACAGCAGCGCAGCTCCGGTGAGGTGTTAGCACATGGTACTACTTGGAGTAGAGCTTTACCAAACCTCGAGATGTCCATCCGAATCTTAAGGTCAAACTTCAGGTTAAAAATGTAATATGAAATATGTGATGGTGTTGCACTAGGTCGCCGACGTAACGAAGGTCGGAGCCGGAGACCACGCCCACCAATCGGGTCCACGGGCGTTCAACCCGCACGCCAACGTCACCCGTTCACATATATGGTCAGAACGGCTGTCATTAATGTTATGGTCGTGGGCAACTTACATACACAGCGGTCTACAGTCCAATTTTCATAGGAAAAATCCTTCTCACACAGCTATAAAAGTTACTAGATATACTTACACGTATTCATACGTCAAGTCATGTGATTTGCATCTGTCACTTTTGATAGAGATTATAAATAACTATAAATTAACACAAATTTTTTATAAATGTTGACAGTAAAAAATATATATATATATTTATTTATATTTTCTAAAAGGCCCTTTGTACAAAAATGTGTGTACATTTGGGTTCTAAAGACGCCAATCTACTATTTTATTTTACATCAGAAAATAGCTTTTTTTTAATCGTTGGCAGTGTTGGGAAATGTTCCAGGAATGTATTTTTCGCTTTTAAAATTATTCATTGTTTTATCACTCCTATAATGTTGGCACTACCCACGCCTGTTCGTACTTTACTCAAAGCAATTTTATCTTAATGTTAAGTAATTTTACTAATTTATAGGCATACTAAAGTGGTAGCTCTGTCTAATTACCTTTTTCCTTTCAAGCTTTTAAAATAATTGACAGATTTCAACCAAATTGTGTAAATTTTCAAGCTTTCGCGCAAACATAATAAATTCTGAATACATCATTATTACTGATATTATTTTAACATTTTGCTATTTTATTCGTATTGGTTATAACTGACGTCATGGCAGTATAATAACTTTTTTAGCTGTCTGATAAAATTATTCCTATGAAAAGTGAACTGTATTTGGTAAAACTTTAGATAATAATTATAAGATATAAGTAAAAGAATTCTTTTTAACTTATTTGCCAGTTAGTGCCAAGTATCCATCATATTATGTGGGTGTTACTCCAAAGGATACTCATGTACAATCTATTAAAGTAATAAAGCGGTTTTTAAAATTTACGTATATAATTGATACGTTCTGAAAATTTGTTAAAGTCCAGCTAATCATCGAATGTCAACATATTAGATAGGATATGTGGTAGTAGCTTACTTGATAGTTTTGAACCACAGGAGTGAGTGAAAGAACTAGGCTCATGCGATCTTTAGACATAAATAACGTTCTAAATGTTGCATCTACAATCAACAAAAAATAACATATACCTTTTTCCACCCGGTAGCGATTAAAATCTTGACATACCGCTACCCTCAAGTCAAACAAGACTAGACTGATGTATTTTACTGCATGCTTCTTGATGAGGGTGAAAGAAAATGCTAAGGTGAGTGGATACGATATCACCGTGTCTTAATACCTGTTCAGGTTATACGCATACCTGATAATTACTCTAATGCTGTAAGGGTGAGGAAGGAAACATTTTAGAGGTAATATACCCAAGTTTTCATGGAAGAAAGAGTGGGAAACCATTTAAGAAAAACCACTCTCAGTAGACCCGACCAAGATTCGAACCCCAGTCTCCCCACCATCAGTAGTCCAATTTAATACGAGAGTGACGCCTTAGACCATGCGGCCAATGAATCAGGTGGTTAATATATCAATATTCGCCTTGGTGGCGTAGTTAGCTAATGCGCTAGACGTGTAGAACTCGACTGCTGAGGACGGGGAGATCGAGGTTCGAATCTCGGTCGGGTGAACTGGGGGTAGTTTTTCCTAAATGGTTTTCCACTCTCCCTCCACGCAAATGCGGGTTCACTTCCTCTAATTCGACCTTCCCAATTCTTAATCCAATAGCGTAGTTAGTACTTAAAGCGTATAACCCGAACGGGTAGTAAGACGCGGTGCTATTATTATTATTATTATTATTATTATTAATATATCAATAATATTATATGATAATAAGATTTTTGTGCATGCATCTCTTAAATTAGATGTGCATACAAGGAAATAATACCCTTTCATATATACTACCATTTACTTCTAGTGAACTCCGAATCACTGGTACGCTAACTGAATCAAATAACTTCAACACCCCATCCACCTACCACCACCCCCGTATTCGACTCATAGAATCTCAGAGGTTGTTGTTGGACTGCATTTGAAGAGAATGTCAAAAGTCCAACCCCTTTGCTCTGTAGGTAGTGCATCTGTTTATTGAGTTAAGGGGACTGGGTTCAATGTTCGGTACTGTCAAACAAAATATCATTGGTGAAATTGGAGCTTCTCGTTTCCGATTGATAAACTGACATACAGGGGACTGAGTGTTGTCGGTTCTAGGGTTAAGTTAATTTGTAATTAATGTTAAAAAGTCCATATTAAAAAAATATGGCCCATAGAGTTTATCCTAATATAAGATGTAATCTATAACCTCTATATTCATGGAAAGATTATCCAAGGCGAGTTCTCACGTGTTATTTTCAATTAATCGTTTTTCATGAAAAACAAAATAAAAGGAATTTGTTCACATGTGTCATTGATCATGATGCTTAAGATGAGACAGAGCAACAACTACCGTCTCATTTATAGAACTGGCACTGTGTAAAAATAATGGGAGCCGGGTTTGTGAAATATGTGTGCATTCATCGCACGAGTTAGAAAATATATATTCAATAAAAAGAAGAACGTCAATACACATTTTATTTAACTAAAGGATTCCACACACCAAGGCGTGAGCGAGCGCGAGGGCGATCCGTCGGCGAACTTGTAAGCACCCACCAGCGTGAATTGTTCCCGCGATCAAATGAGGAGTTGCATAGTTCTGGTCGAGATATTTATGGTAATGGATGTGTGTGTGCGTGTAATATACGCTGTGGAAGCATCACATAACTTCTCATTCCAAACATAGGACCTATATCTTCCCACTCCCTGTTCGTTAATCTACTGTTCTTATAGCCATCCAATTTCATACTGTACATTATGTCATTCTCTTTAACAGCTTCTATGAGCCTCTCTGTGGTTTCTGGATACATTCCGATTAGAAAGATATAAAACAAAAACAAGAAACGCTCGGAAACTCGACACGTAGCCTCAAACTGCATCAAAATGGCTGCTGCTCGCTGATAAACTGGGCGGACAACCCGACATGAGCGATCAGTCCGCGCATCTGACCGCGTGGCCCAGCTTACTCGCGCGAAAAGGCCCACTCGCCTGCGTGTGGTGTCCTTTAGGCTGTCTCTGGCCTATTCAGAGGCCAACACGAGTCGGGACTGGAAAACAATTGAGGATTAAATCCAAAACAAGGTTGCAAGTGGTCGCGATGTAACGATGAATATAAATAAAACTTTACATCAAAAGAAAAAAATGAATTCAGTAGGCCAAATTCTTGTACATATTCTCACTGTTTATTTATGTTTTCATTTTTTAAAAATTAATGATCAATAAAAATGAAGAAAAGAAGACCTTCCTTTCACTTTTAATGAAAGCATTAAATAATTATTCAGTCTAACGAGACGAGTTAATTTTGTATTAATTTTCATTGAATAATTAAAAATGACACGTGAGAACTCGAATTACTCGCTATAGTTCTCCAAGCGTCTCGTGTTTACAACTGTCACAATAATTCCCCCTCAGTCGGTTCTCAAGTCTTGACAAGGCCAACGACCGTGCGAAGTTTTGTCTCGCTTCCCTTCTCCCCGCTTATAATAAAAACACTCTTGTTCACACTTATTATCATAGTACTCACTTCTCGCACCGAGCAGTTGGGTAACGGAACCAATGTCGTCACTTCCTCCGCGGTACAGCCGCTGACGGATAGCTCGCCTCGAGGTGAATATTATTGCGATGCCAAGACACGTGTTATATCAGCTGTCATGTTTGGCATGTGGCGCCGATTATTTGATAACTGTGAGATAATTGTATTGATATTTTGTAAATTATGACTCCTTTACATTTATTGTACACCACGCGTCGACATAATTCAAAAGGAGTGTGTTCTGTTCTCACTATGTCCCTTTTCACCGGTATTTGTCAATAAAATTAGTTAAACTGTGGAAATGTTTGCTATTTACATTTTCTGAAACAAAAGACTGAGCTCTACAAACTCGTACACATACAATTTGGCAACAGTTTTATTTTACCTTGATATAAAAAAAATGTAAAATAAATTTTGACCTTGCAGTTTTTTTGTTTGTTTTTTAGCACCGCGTCTTAATACCCGTTCGGGTTATATGCTTATGTACTAATTACGATAGTGAATGAGGAAGATTATATTTATAGGAAGAGTACCCGCATTTGCGTTGAGGTAGAGTCATTTTGAAAAACACTTTCAGTACACCCGGCCGAGATCCGAACCTCCATAATCGGCAGTTTAGTCAACTGCGAGAGTAGCGCCTTAGACCATACGGCCATCGAAGCGGGTGCCCTTGCAGTTGTAGGGGGTGTATATATATAAATTCTCTACAGGCAATAAACTGAGACCGTCTATTGTCAGAAGAATATAATCCAAATGAAATTTATCCCAGTTGGATAGCCTGAAGTAGGAATTTTCTTCAAATATGGAATTTTAGATCAACCAAATAGGTATGGACCTTCAGTTTTAACAAGTATTTGGTACCTACTTTACAAAGGTTGTATATATATATATTAGATCTGCTTTTCCCGGTGTCCGTGGAACAGCGGTTAGGAAAGTTCGACTTATTACTAAAGAGAGAGCCATGTTCTGTCTAAAATAATTCTCCATCTGTGCGCGTTTGTTGTGTTACTTATGCAATACGGACCCACCTCCGCGGCGAGCTGATTAAAGAGGTCGACTCCAAAGTCTTATTCGTTTCCGGAGGGTGCTGATAGGATTATGGTAGAAAGGACGTTCTGGAAGACAAATATTTCTACAATATATTAGGGTTCTCGTGGGAAAAGAGTCCTTCCAAACAGCCTTTCCTACAAAAATTCTACTTTATATCTGTAAACGAAATTAATACTGCCAATAAATTAGTAGGTATCTAGGCGATGAGGTTGAGTATTTAGTACTACAGTAGTCCCATGGCTTCTTTGGTGCTGACTAACAGCTCACAGCTGACGGCTTTAAAAAGTTACCAGACCAAATTATGTATCCCTACGCCGAACCATATGATCTGCAAAAACATGTGTTTAGCAGCTGTCACTTCTGACAGTCAACATTTAGGTATATGCCTGAATGTTGACCGTCAGAAGTCAGCTGTGAACTGTCAGTCAGCACCAAAGAAGCCACGGGGCTACTGTAGGCGTGCTGTCCTAGGTTAGAATAGTTTGTAAATCGTGTACTGATTTAGTTTTTGTTTATAAAGTGAACGTTAAATGCTCATATACAAATATAACACGGCTCCCAGCACAAAGATTTAATATTGAACACTCTAGTTTTTTATATTTTTTATTTTGTTGATTTTTAGTGGACTGAATCACTTAAATATACCCTATAATCTTTATATTATATTAAATTAATGATGAATATAATTAATACTTTTAGGAACAATAAAATGATATATTTATAATAATTTTATCAAACGACCCTTAGCAGATTTCTTTGAATTCACAAACTATGTTTATAAGTTGGAATAATGAGTCAGGCTAACTAACTAGTTTTACAATGCAGCTAATTTCTAAAACATGAGCCAAAACCTCATTGAGGGATTTTTTTAAATATAATTACATTTAAAAGATAAACGGAGAAACGGACTATCCAGACTCGAGAGACCGGGGTTCTATTCCAACAGGTTGCACAAGGGCTGTTTAACCTCAGACACTTTATCTTTGTTGACACATAAATGAATAAATAAAGTCTAGCAGTAGTTTTATAAAATTGACCAAACTCTTTGTTCGTGAGTGGGATAGTGTACCATAAATATACCCCGGATTGCCACGCAATCCCGCGAACAGAACCATTACCATAAATGACCATCCTCCTCCATTGTTGTATCTCTGTCCCATTGTTTCTGTACTAGACTGGGTCGCATCAAGGTGAACTCTCCACAGGATACTTTGCTCGTGTATGACCAGCGTAACTACGCTTAACCTACAAACACGCCAGAGTTTCTCAACGTCACGAGATTACATCTCAGTGGAGAAATAAGAGGCTTCTTATTTATACTTATTTAAAATATTTCTCATAACTATGACAATCGTAAATATTATCAGAAGGGTTAGTCACATGACGTGTTATTATTTTTAACACTAGGGATATTATCGATTTAATATAAGAGGGAAGAAATGGGGAATTGTGTTCAAAGGATCTACACTCGCATTCGCGTGGTAGGAGGACGGTAAAACGCACGTGGAAAAACACCCAACAGTAAATCCAGTTGAGATTACAACTTAAGACTACCCATTACCGACAGTACAAGCGAGTTTTAAACTTTAAACTGCGTGACCACCAATTCGACTTGGTTAGCAAAGACTAGAGTGTAGTCAAATATTTCATTTTAAAACAATTTTTTATTACGTTTTAACGGGTATTTTCATGAAACCGTATAATTAAGAATAAAATTCATTTTAAGAGATCCTACCTTGTTATGAAAGAAAATATCCACACGGCTGGGAAAAGGAAGTTTTGGCCTCACGCTTGAAGTAGCTAGATTTGATTCCAATTAACTGCATTCATAGGTATTTTGAGACTTTGTAGAAGGAAACTTTTAGAAATACAAATATATATAGATATATATTGTCAACATTGATAATATTTTACTTTATTATTATTATTATTATTATTATTATTTCATGTGTTTTGATTTTATTATTTATTAGGTGTTCCATCTTACGACAGGTCCGTTCCTTTTGTCAGTGAACTTAGACCACCAATGCACCCTGTCCTCTGCCTCCTCCCCTTCAGCTCCCAGAATTGTCTTCTTTCCTTCAAGTCATACAATATTTGAATCCTCCTTCCTCTTAAGCTCCTCTTTCCCTCCAACTTGCCTTCCATGACGTCATGCAGAAGACAGTTCCTCCTAAGGATGTGTCCGATCCAGTTTGCTTCGCGCCGAAGGATCACATATAAAATAATTCTCCTCTCACCTACTCTTCTTAGGACTTCTTCATTTGTCACCCTCTCTGTCCATCTGATCTTCTCAAGTCTTCTCCAGCATTACATTTCAAAGATCTCCAAGTATTTATTTACCATCTTCCTGAGAGTTTAAGTTTCTGCTTCATACAGCTCAGTGCTCCAAATGTAGTATTGCATCTGTTTCTTCCTCAGTTCCGAACTCAACTTACTGGTGGTCAGCAGTAACCTCTTCTTCTTGAAAGCTTCCTTAGCCATGGTGATACTCGACCTAATTTCTTTAGTGGGGTCCGGGGTTCAATCCTCGGTCCCTGCACAGATTTATCTGATTACCAAACCCTTCCTTCATCTCTGACAAGACGTGTAATTAATCACAACTTGTGAATGTGTGGAATGCCAGGCCTCCACCGTGGTTCGGATCCCACGTCAAACTGTAGGTCCTCCATTTCATCTCACAATCACCCTACCATTACACATCAGCGTACGTGCGTATAACCCGAACGGGTAGTAAGACGCGGTGGTAATAACAAGTAGCTTTAATTACTGTCAAAAAAGTATTCACATTTAAATCAGACTATATTAATAATTAATTCTATGTATCAGTTTAATACTCCGCCTTTATTCAGAGAATGTTTCATTAACTCATACCCTTAATGATTTGAATAGGCCTATGCTCGGTTTTTTAAATGTAGGCTATAGGTAAAAACTCAGATTCTAGTAATATCGAGATCGCAAACCCCATCGGTACCTCCTGCAGTGTCCACGAGGCAGTGACAGGACTAGATATGTGGGTCGCTCGCCCCGGGCCAGTGGCTGACACAAGTAAGAGCGGATCCAATCAGCCAAGACCACAATCGCAGATCAGCAGGCGACAAGAAACTACACTCGGTCACAACCTGTCAGGGGAATAACAGTAACAGTAACTTGTGAATGTTGTGGAATGCCAGGCCTCCACCGTGGTTCGGATCCCACGTTAAACTGTAGGTCCTCCATATCATCTCACAATCACCCTACCATTACACATGAGCGTAAGTGCGTACAACCCGAACGGGTAGTAAGACGCGGTGCTAATAATAATAGTAATAATAATAATAATCTTTTAAAAGCCGTCAGTCAGCACCAAAGAAGCCATGGGGCTACTGTAGCTCAAGGAAAGAGAAGACAATATTTCCTTTAAAGTGGTTTCCCAGTGTTTTTCAATTTTTTTTTTTTTCACGTGTCGTGTCGTGATTCCTGAGGCACACTGAATGTGCAAGTAGGCGGCACTAAGAGTGACTTGGACATGTGTATGCACAGATTTTTTTTTCTTTTTTTTTTTTCAATTGAACAGGAAATGCATTTGTGTGTCCTAAATTCGAAATGTTTTGTAAGAAACGACACGCTCCAAGTTTCTCATCTACCCAACTTGTTGATTGTAAGGCATTAAATTATTTGGAACATAAATATATTAAATCTTTTGAACATTTGTCTCCCATTTCTTTAAGAAAAAAATTATAAATGATTGAAACTTACTTTATTTTATTTTTTATGTAAACGATAAGGTAACGTTGATAATTTCGCGGAACACTCTTTGAGAGCCTTAGATGTCGTCGCTGATTGTAGTAAGGTTAGTAGAGTGGATAGCACAAATGACTCTGATGCAGTAGACCAATCATGACCCGTCGCACACAGGACGTTTAAAATTGCATTAAGAGATTCCATCCTCAATTCAGGGGGACTTTTGGTGCATTTCCGTAATATTCACCCTCTTAATATTGTGTCCTCAGATAAATTGGAGCCTTTGAGGATATCCAGAACAAGCAGGGAGACGCTTATCACTTACAAATATTAACACAAACCATCCAAGCCTAACGCCAATAAAACGTACAATCTTGTCAAAGAATAAAGTCATTAGCAAATAGCCTTTACGCAGTAACTGGGATAAAACCCGGGCCCCTTGGCTAAAGGTTGGTATCCTGAGACCGGCTACGTCACTATAAGGTATTAATGATTTGGCTTCAAACTATCGATAGAAAGTTCGTCATTTATATAAAAAGTTATGTTTGAACATTTAGATATTGATTGAAAACCGTTAATTTAATTGAAAATAGTGTAGAGTGCTTTGAACGATAATATCGATAAAGGTGTCCTTAATAGTTTTATAAAATTATAATTAAATAGTGTTTCTCATGTTTTACTGAGTAAAAGTAAATATGGGTGGTTACTTAACTTTTTCTTAACACCATTCGGGTTATACGCTTATATACTAAACTCGCTTTACTCGTTGGGGGCTCCGCCCCCAAACCTCCAGTGAGTTTTCTTTGCAAGTGGATGTAATCTAATGTAATTCCAGAGCCGTTTTTTGATAGATCTTTTCGTTTAGCCACAAGAGACCTCCAAAGAAAGGTCCACACCAACTTTAAAGTTGCTCCGCCATTTTGAATTGTTTTCATGGGAGTTGAAAATTAATTTTTTTAATTTTTTGGAATTTTCCCGTTGGTTACAGGCTATAAGCTATATGTTTTCCAAATTTCAAGTTTCTAACGCATCTATAAGCGGGTAGACATTAATGTCAGTGAGTGAGTTAGCTGTGTGGCTTTATATATATATATAATTACGGTAGTAGTTTTAAGGATTAGGAAGGTTATATTTATAAGACGTGTAAGTACCCGCATTTACGTGGAGGGAGAGTGAAAAGCTATTTTGGAAAATATTCCTCAATATACCCGACCGAGATTCGAACCTCGATTTCCCTGTCATCGGTAGTCTATTCTCACGACTATTATTAAATAATATATTAAAATTGTTTTAGTAGCTTTTATAAATGTTTAAAAAAAAAGCCCCTTCCTCTAAGAATTATCCAGTAGATAGTAGATGGTAACATGAGAATGAAGAAAGTATATTTTCAAAGAATTGCATCAGCATTCCCCTGATGAGTTTATAAAAGAAACAAAAAAACTGTGGGCTAAAATAAATACCGGTGTATAAGGATCAGAGAAAATCTCAACGGCTTTTCTCGGTCGTTTTAAATTTAAAAGATAAAACTTTAAAAAGACGGGTGACCTGGTGGTCTAGGGTTAAGGTGTCGGACTTCTGTGCTGGGGTCCGGGGTTCAATCCTTAGTCCCGGCACGGATTTATCTGATTGCCAAAACCTTCCTTCACCTCTGACAAGACGTGTATTAATCACAACTTGTGAATGTGGGGAATGCCAGGCCTCCATACCGTGGTTCGGATCCCACGTTAAACTGTAGGTCCTCCATTTCATCTCACAATCTCCCTACCATTACACATTAGCGTAAGTGCGTATAGCCTAAACAGGTAGTAAGACGCGGTGCTAATAATAATAATAATAATATTAATAATAATAATAATAATTTAAAAAGACGCGCGAGTGGTAAAATATCGACGCGGATGTGAAACTGTAGAGGAGAAGTCACCAAAACCGAAGACATTCCAATCCCCTGAGCTGTCACATAGGCAACCAAGCGCGGCAACCAGTCAACAATTTCCGGTCCATCGGAATTGGTACATAATCCAAACCATGTACTACTTATCTGCCAGAGCCTCTCGGCGGTACTAGAAAGCCCTTTCACACGGTGGGACTTTTATACGCGCGACTTTGGGAAAATTTAGAAACTACAGTTCAATTTTCATATGTAAGGCCATTTAGAAAAAAATCTATTATTTTTGCGGTCTAGATTGATAGTATTATACTAGATTATTAGTGTTGTTTTTATAGGTATTGATGACATATAAATGTGTTAAAGATGAGGAAGACTGAATTTGTAGAAAGTGTACCTACATTTGCGTGGAGGGAGAGTGAAACACAATTTAGGGAAAAAACTTGGTACACCCGATCAGGATTCTAAACCCGATCTCCCAGTGAACGGCAGCCACCGAAGGAAAGGATGTTGATAACGTTATCTATAATCCAATTCTCATAAGAAGAACCCTATCTTACAGTTAGAAAAGTTACTCTACCAACTTTCACAATTCGTGCTTCAAGTCATGTGATCTGCATTTTGTTACTTTTGATAGATATTATCAACCAGTAGGCCCGTGCGAAACTTTCGCACATTTAACCTCCCCCCCCCTCCAAAAAAATATTTAGTCTTTTGTTGGGTTGTTGAAATTAAATACTCAGTGAAGTGTAGACACAAAATACCAAAGATAGTTTATTTTCGGTAATTGATACAAAAATATTGTTAGATTTTTCTTTTAACTTACATTTAAAAAAATGTGTTTTAACGTAAACTGAGTATGCTATGTCAGAAGTCGGTAAAAAATCCTATCCACTGATATATTATTCATCATTGTAGGCTTTGTATTAGTTGAGAAAAAGGAATTTTGACACAGAAATAATATATAGGATATCTAGAGATGAGTTACACTAATAATGTAGTAACATGTTATCAATGCTAGCTGCTAACAAAGTTTGTATTTTCTAAATGTTTCTTTCCACAAAATCCTATAGTCCAGTTTTCATAAGAAGGATCTTATCTAACTACTATAAAAGCAAATATCTCTACTTTCACGTATTCATACGTCAAGTCATATTACCTTCAGTTGTCACTATTAATACATTTAAAGCAACACTTTATTTTAATCAACGTGACTTAATACCTGTTCAGGTTATACACATATATATGATAATTACTCTAATGAAGAAGGGCCGAGAAAGGAAGCATTTTAGAGATAATCTAGTAGCATTGGCTTGGAGAGAAAGTGGGAAACCACCCTCAATAGACCCGGAAGGAATTCGAACCCCGATCTCCCCTTCAGCAGGCCAGTCTAACACGAGAGTGACGCCTTAGAACAATCGACCACTGAAGCGGAAAGTAATACTATTAATATAGTATAGTGTTATCTATTTTGGCCACCAAAAAAAAAATGTGTTATACATAGATCCTACTATAAGTAAGGCGGTTACAGTGAAAAGTATAAACTATGTAAACCAATGAGTGCCTAAAGAGGGATACATCCTCTCGTGGTAGCATCATCACGACTGAATGACAGACGGGAGTATATTGAGGAAATACACCAGCATTTGAATGAAGGGAGGACAATAACACCAATGTAAAAAAATCAAAGCCCTTACTGCACCCAGTCAGAATAGTCATTACCAAAATATTACCCGCCTCAGTGGCGTAGTTGGTTAACGCGCTAGTCGTGTTGAGCTCGACTGTTGAGGGCAGGGAGATCGAGGTTCGAATCTCGGTCGGGTGAACTGGAGGGAGGAGGTTTCCTAAATGGTTTTGCACTCTCCCTCCACGCAAGTGCGATTTCACTTCCTCTAATTCAACCTTTCCAATACCTAATCTATTAGCGTAATTAGTACTTCAAGCGTATAACCCGAACGGGTAGTAATACGCGGTGCTAAATAATAATAATAATAATATAAAATATATCTAAAATTAATTATAAATATGACCCTACACACAAGAGCTTTATCTTATAATTATTAAAGGTCACAAGGAAGTACCGCGGACTAAATTTTGCTGAAGATGATTTCATTTAATAAAGAAAAAAGAAATCGAAGCGGTTAAAAACACGTCAGTCTCGTAAATCAAACGAGAAGCGCAGAGCTCCGACATCGAAACTGGATCCTTCTAAAGTCATAAGAGAGGAAAAAAACAAACGATCTGACCCTTTAACCCAACACGAGGGCAAGTTAGTAAATAAACGTCGGGGTAAAAACCTCAAAACGAACGGGAGGAATTCCATTGTAAGAGTCGATGTCGACGACCTCTTTGACTTCCTCTACAAGAATAAGAAATGGGGCCCTAACTGTACCGCGAGTAACTAACAAGAGTCAAGAGGAGTTCGCGTGCAAGTGATTAGTCTTCACGAGGTTAGCGTGTGTGACCCTTGCCTTGGGGAGGAAGCAACGCAACATGTCCTCTCAGAAATTGGCAACCCTGTGATTATTTCAAAGATTAGGTTGTAAATATATAACGTGAGCTTTCTAAACATAGATATCGCATGCATTCATAAACTGAATTCCCCTAGAATAGCTCATTTTTTAATTAAATGTCTAGCTCGATTCGGTAATTGGATGGTCTACTTTAAGGTGTCACTTTTGCAATAGACTCGACTGCCAATGAGGGGTTCGAATCCCAATCGAGTGTAATAAGTATTTTTCTAAATGATTTTCTACTCTACACCACCGAAATGCGTGTACATTTAATCTAAATTCAACCTTCCTTATTCGTAACCCATTAGCGTGATTAGAACATATGCGTATGACCCGAACGGGTAGTAAGACGCGGTGGTAAAAACCACAAACAACCGCTAAATATCCAAACCTAGCGCCAGAAACTGGAAGAAAAAAATAAACCATACTTGAATATTAAATTATTTAAAGTGCTCAACCACGGGAATGTAAAGTACAATTTTAATAAGAAGGGCCTTTTATACAATACAAACACATGTTCTTGCCGCCAACACTGATAACATTTTACTATTTTATTAGTGTTGTTCTAGAGGCATTTATAAATATCTACAAAAATTGACAGCTCTGCAGATCAAAGGCCTTGACGATTGAATACGTGAAAGGAGATCTATTAACTTTCTAGCTGTCAGATAAACTCCATCCTATGAAAATTGGACCGTTGACAGGTGCTAAGAGTTGATGAGATGCCGAATATAGCCGTTTCGGTGGCCGCATAGTCTGAGACTCTAAGGCGTCACTCTCACAGTAAACTAGACTGCTGATGACAAGGAGATCTAGGTTCGAATCTCTGTCGGTAGTATTGAGAGGTTTTTTTTTTCAAAATGATTTTCCACTTATTTATTCTAAATATAACCTGCCTAAACCCTAAAACCATTAATAAAGTTAGTATATAAACGCGTAACCCGAACGGGTAGTAAGACGCAGTGCTAAAGAAAAACGAGAAAGCGAGAACCCGAATAATATGCCTTACTTACTACTACACAAAACCTCCCTAATCATGGTGTCAACGTTTTGTACCCTCAAGGTGGGATTCAAACCCGAACCCGTCCCAGGAAGGAGAACGGCCTTCTCGGCCAAAGTAAGACAAAGAGAATTCGCCGATGAGTATCCCAAGACAGAAAGGTACGCTGGATGATTACAGTAATCGTCTCTTCTTTGCTCCCGGGCCCGGTAGTTCGGCCGGGACGGTATCGTAACCATACATTCTGCGGTAATGTTAGGTTAGGTCATCACGGGCCATCCATCTGTCGTCAAGTCAACTGGAGCCAGTCGAAACGTAAGGGGGTTTACTGTTAGTTGTAAGTGCTCCGTGAAGATCGTGCGCCAACCGTAGCGCCACCGTCGCTCGTTGTAAGACACTCGGCGACACCGCACCGGTCCTGAGACCTCCAACTCACCGTGTATTATTACTACCCATTCAAACCAACCACATTTAAATATTCTAGTGAGGTAGGGATGAGAAAGGTGAAATTTAAAAACCAATGTTCTTGCATTATTTGGGAGAGAGTTGTAAATCATTTATGAAAAAAAAGGCACCCATCCGGGATTTGAACCAGAACCTCTCCGTCACCAGCAAACCAAACTAGATAAATCTATCGTTTAGTCTACCGATGCTGCTGTATTTACTCTTCTATAAAGCTTTGGTTCAATTCTCGTCGAAGGTCTTTTCTATGGAATACATTCCCGATCTGGGATTTATCTGTAATGTTTATCATCGAATTAAAAATAGATAATACGTGCTTCGGTGGCCGCATAGTCTAAGGCGCTACTTTCAAAACAGACTAGACTTCCGATGACGGGGAGATCATGGTTCGATCCCGGTCGGGTGTAATGAGGCGGGTTTTCCTAAATGGTCTTCTACTCCCTATCAACGCAAGTGCAGGTACGCCACTTCTAAATTCAACCTTCCTAATCCCTAACACATTAGTGTAATTAGTACATATGTGTTTAACTCGAACGGGTGGTAAGACGCGGTGCTAAAAAAAATATCAATCGAGGTTCGAAGCGTGAGCCTTGCTCTGAAGGTCAGCTCCACGAACATCGATTAGCGGGTCCTGTTATTTCACGTGATCGTTTTAAGAAACACAACTACTGTTGGAACGGGCTCGGAATAACCTGTTTCGTTCGGTCAGTTTTGAGGTCTACATGATGTCAGAGGTCTTGGTTTTAGTTCTCTCGGGAGGTAATGGAAAATTAATCATTTTGGGTAGAAACGTCGCAAATCTTAGGCTATAAGTTAAGTCTGCATGAATCCAAGATTTTCAATTTCGAATTTGGTCAAATAAAATAAAGGATCCGTGTTAACCTTCTTTGGAAAGTTAAATTAGGCTATACAAAAGTTTGATAGTTAAAATATAAATTTAGAACTATATTTCATCGAATTCGATTCTGGGGTGCATTTGAATTTGAAATTTGAAATCTGATTCGAGTTTTTCATACATCAACATTCGGAATTTCAAAATTAAAAAGAACCTAAGCAAAATTAAGATTATATTCGAAATTTCGAAGCTCCGCACAGGCCTATTATAAGTTCTACTGGTCTGCTGTATTGCCATATAGACGGCTCGACACGAGGATATTTGTATAATACGTAAAATTGGGAGCTTAAGCTAATCATTTAGTAATAACTTTTTTGTGTGGCGATCTAGCAATAATAATAATATTATTAATAATAATAATAATAATAATAATAATAATAATAATAATAATAATGGAAACCATCCAAGTTTAAACACAACACGTCAAGGCCTATTTTGTAAATATATATTGGGAATATAAAATATAGAACTAAGAAAAGTCATAAAATAAAACCATTTGCACGCTCATTCATACACTCGTGCAAAGCTCAAGTTGTTTTAAAAACTAATTTTATAATGCGTTTTAAACAACTTCAGGAGGATTGAGGTCAGCACAGCCGTAGTGGGGAGTGGATGCTCATCACATTCTCGACCAATTCGTGAAGGGGAGTTGTCATAGCGACCGATGCACGTTGCCAGATTTCTTAACAGTCATTGAGTGTGCTTGCATAGTAGTAACGCGCAAACTCCCGCTAGGTGGCAACTGTGCTCCCCGGCCTACCCACCACGCGGATCCTAAAGCAGTTTAAATCACTATGTGTTATTTATTTGACCAGATATATCGGGCGATTGCATGCAATCATGAAAGGAATTATGGATATCAAGCGACGAGTAGAGTAATTATCTATTATGTTCCAAACTTGTGCTCGCTAAGGCAGTGTAAGATGGAGCATATATTTTGTTTTATTTATGTATGAGAATATACATCTTAAGAGCGGAATCTGACCTAGTAGTGCAGGTGTGTTTATCTTTTAGAAAACAGGAATCGCGAAGATATTATTATTATTAGCACCGCGTCTTACTACCCGTTTGGGTTATACACACTTACGCTAATGTGTCATGGTAGGGTTATTGTGAGATTAAAATGGAGGACCTACAGTTTAACGTGGAATCCAAACCACGGTGGAGGCCTGGCATTCCCCACATTCACAAGTTGTGATCAATATCGTCTTGTCAGAGGTGAAGGGAGGGTTTGGCAATCATATAGATCTGTGCCGGGACCCAGGATTGAACCCCGGACCCCCAGCACAGAAGTCCGACACCAAATTTGATATATTATTTGCATTGGTTATCATACTAGGAGCCACCAGATAAGACCAGCAAACCTAGTGTTAGATAGCGTTCTAATCCTTATGACTGAGGTTTAAAAACCGAACGGTCTTGGTCTTCCCACTGGTTTCTTCCCATTGGGTTTGCCAGTCAGTACCATGAACACGGTTATAGATTCTTCCATTCGCTCTGAATGTCATGCCCACCATAATTTACGAGACTTGATTATCCTAATAATGTTACAGTACAAGGTATATAACTCATAATTATGTAACACTCAGTATCTTCATCCCTTTTAGGATTTAATATATTCCTAAGTACTTTTTTTTTTAGAAAACCCTAAATTTCGTTTCGTCATGTAGTTAATATAAGAGACCAACCATAAAAAAAACTGTTAAACAATTGTTATGTATATTCTTGAGTTTTACATTCCTTGCTGGTGTATCTAGTTAAAATTTACTCCCTTAGTATTTTCTCTATAGAAAACATGGTTTCAAGTCACTAATAAACAATCCCAGCACATGTAATGTACGATTTTACTAAAAATCTAGTGCATATAAGATTATTGAAACAAAATACTGTTTGCAACTAACACTAGATAACAATGAGATCGAGGTTCGAATCTCGGTAGGGTGTACTGAAGTTTTTTACAAAATTGTTTTTCAATATTCTCCACGTAAATACGGGTACACTTCCTCTAAATATAGTCTTATTAATCCATACACAATTAGCGTATTTAGTACTAAGCCTATAACCCAAACAGTTTTAGACACGGTGCTAAAAAAACTCATCAGCATTTGAAATGAAATAAGGCCCTTCTATTAGGCAGTTGGCCTCCCTAACCACTGAGCCATGAGGACGAGTCATTATCAGAGCTTGCAATTTTGTCTGTCTAGCACTAAAAAGTTAGTTACTAGTCACAATAATTACAAAAATGTTGTTTGGTTTGTTTGTAATAGAGCATAAAAGTTAACTCACAGCACTAAATTAAATCACAGAACTAAAAGATCCACAAACACATTTTGAATGAAAAGTGCTGTCATGTATACAGTGAAATTATAAATGAAAATCAATCATCTTTTGACAGTCAACCTTTCAGTCCAACTAAGAGGACCAGTCTACTATCTTTACCTGATGAAGCTGTCTGTGACAGTGAAAGCTTGGCCTTAAAAGTGTGTTTTTGTGGGGGTTTTTGTGTTCTATTTACCCCTTCTAAGCTCATTCAAAAATATTGTTTGGAAATATTATATTTTAACACAGATAAAATAAATACCGAATTTGTTTTAAATGTTGGAGCCATATTTTCATAGATTTTTTATTTTAATCTGTACTCCATAATGCTAGAACTGAATATAAAATACCTCTAACATTCGTGAATAAAATGAGGTTAATATATTTTAAGGAAATAAACCAGCCTTCACCTGATATAAGAGGGAAAACCTCCATAGAAAAGAAATACTTTCAGTAAACCTGGTCAGAAATGAGTTCTAACCCCTCAAGACAGAGTCTGATTGATTTTTTATATCTCATTACTGACCGGAGGGAACATAATATCCAGTTCGGTCGCCTGTATGTAAACTATTGGCCTATCTGGTGGCACAGAACGTTACCCAGGGTACACCTATGAAGGTTATCTACACGTCCAGCCGGGAATCGAACCCGGAACTCCTTGGTTCGTAGTCAGGTGCATTGACCACTACACTCACGGGGTCGGATATTCCGACTGATGTTCCAAAAACTTGTTCTAAACCTGTCGTTAGCATCTAAGAGGTAAAAAATCAGAAAGTAAATTAATATAAAATGTATTGGTATCCACGCTAAAAAAAAGAGGTAAAATCCTAAGTGTAAGAGAAAAAAAAAGTCTAGAGAAGTCAAAGGGCTTGAACCTCTAGGGGAAAGGTCAGGCACACTATCCGTGAGGCCCGGCATGCGTGTGTGTTTAGATTTAATTACTTGTAAACATATTAGTAATGTTTTTACAGGTATTTTAAATCATGTGGGGGG
>CABFVZ010000510.1:286117-303310 GCA_902151445.1 Timema monikensis | reverse complement strand
ACGGGTACCAGAAAAAAAAAAAAAGCAAAACATTGCGACAGTGATAAATCCCACAGGTAATGCTTTAATTCCCAATGTACCTGATTAGGATTCACAACCTGACCTCCCGGCAACGACGGCGATGAGAGAACACCTAGCCTTGGCCCACGCGGTCACAGGTTCGAGTGATTAAACACCGAACTCCCTATAAGACAGACATCAGTACAAATTTACTGTTCGTCCATTTGTGTTTAATCGATTTGACCCCAATATATTACCCCGGTATGGAGTTCACTATAGAGGGAAGTCCCAGGTACCAATTAGCAAAGGTCAGAATGGATTTAAAAACCCAAATAAATTAAATAAAAAATTGTAATAAAAGTATTTAATATTCCTGTTAACTAGACGGAATTTGAAAGTCAGGTACACTAACACATTTTTGATGATTTTTATTTCCATCGATAAGGGAACACACAACCCTATGACTCAGCTTCTGTTTATAGTCGCATCGCCATAGAAATAACCTATTTAACGGTGCTATAAAAGTCACTAATCTATTTTTATTTTTAAATATCCATATGTCAAGTTATATGCAATAAAGCTGTAATAGTTGATAGGTGTTGTCGGTTTTGACAGGTTTGAGTTGAGAATAGTGGGTAAACTTTTGGTCAATGTTTGCTTATTATTTTGTTTTCTTTAAAAGGGTTCTCCTTACACCAATCTGACTATAGTATGAATTTGTGCGATAGGCCATTTACGGTACCTCTAGTGAAAAAAAGGAAGCGGATGCGGAACATTGGAACGGTTGTGTGATGGATGGATGGATGGTATGAGAAGTTGGAGTGCGGGGAGGCAAGGAATCAGGAGACAGATACCTCCTCGAGTGGTCTGAACTCTTGGTAGGTTCTAGCTTGTTCTTACACCACACTCGACTGCTTTGTTTGGCTTGATAGCTGGAAGCCTATTTATTTCCTTCCTTCTTCCTCCGTTTCTTTGTTTGCCTCTCTCTCTCATTTGTTTTATTCATTCATTTAAGTTTATTTTATAGTATTTTTTTTTAGTACCGCGTCCTACTATTCGTTTTGAGTCATACGTTTATGTACTAAGAGGAAGTGTACCCGCATTTGCGTGGAAGGAGAGTGAAACCCCATTTATGGAAAACTAACTTCACTCAGTACACCCAACGAGATTTGAACCTCGATCTCCCCATCATCGGCAGTATAGTGTACTGTAAGAGTAAAGTAGTACCTTAGACCATGCGACAACCGAAACGGATAGTAATAGTATCGTTAATACAATTAAGAATCCCATAATTTTATTTGGAGCAAGGTATGAGGAGGGAAGGTCGTTTCAAAGAAGTGCACTAGCAATATATAATATCGTGGAAATATTGATAAATAAATAAATCGCACGTGGAAAATATCCCATGGCCGACTAACCGGAAATTCTCTATCTTACAACAGAGATATTGGGATCAGCTACATTGCTATTTTTCAAATTTTTTTAATGAGGAATACAAAAAGACACAAAAATAACACCACAATGCGGCGTCTGGTTTGGGCTGTATTATCTCCCTAAGTTGATGTTATCCGTGAGGTGAGACGAGATCTTGATTCAACCGGAATTCGAATCCAAACCCCCTTGTCAACAGCGGCCGATTGCAATTCAAGTTGTTTACATTATTATTTTATTTCTAAGTTACTAAGACAATGAATGGTAATGTAATATGCTCGTGTGTGTGCACATGTTTATAATCAAACTATCAAGACTCATATTCGCCCCCAATTCTCTTCTCTAACCTCCCCCTAGACGACCACTGCAACCATATATAATCGCCAAGTTTTTAAACTATCATAAAAAAAAATCTAACAGCTCTGTCGACTTGAAGGGGAAAGCGATTTTAGGTGTGCTCTGTCAAACATCAAATCCAATATTCAATAAAAGATGAAAACAAAACATTGCCGACCATAACGATAATTTTTTTTTTGTAGCACAATGCTGCCAGTTTTACATTGATTTTAATTTTTTAAAAACTCAAGAGATTAAAAGAAAACAAAACTTTGTTGAGATTCTTTTATAATTATTACAAATAAAAAATTGTGCGGGTGTGAGAGCTCGGGATATGGGGGTTTGAAATTTGATGATCTACCAATAAGGGCTGAAAAAGGTTGTTGTTCTAATAGGTCCACATTTCCTCGAGGAGAAGATGGAAGGAAACTCTTGGATTCTGGACATGAGGCACAACTGTTTGGATTTGTTTTCGAGTTGGGTTGTTCACCAAGTCACGTCGAGTAAGGGGGAAACAATCATTATCTCCTCCGTGATGTTTGCAAGGCATGGCTCATGCTAAATAAGAGAAATAAACTACGTCAGAATAGGATGTACACGTCCACACAGTGATATCAGCTGAGCGTGATTTATCTTCAAATTCACTGATACCACAACAAACACGCTTTCGTTTCAAGTTCAAATTAAAGTGTTTTAAAGTACTGATAAAAATATGTTTAGAGAGTTGGGAAAGTATTCCCATTGTTATGTGCCAAAAAGCAAAAGCCTATTTTGTTAATTAACTCTACAGCACACAAAAACTTCATTAGTATCATGTTTTTTTTTGCCGCCATACATGATCACACTTTTATCAATTTAATTTGTTTGGAAGCTTTTTGTGTGGTATAGTCATATTGGCATTGAAAGAACCTTTTTGGAGCATATAATTGTAGAGTAGACCACATTGTCAAAAGTGCATTTTGTCTATCTCATTGATGTAAAAATGTACATTATTTTTCAAAGGGGGCAGTTTTAGTCTACTTATGAAAAGACAAACATATCATGAGTTTAATAAAATTAGACGTAATTGGATTTAAAAGTAGGTCCATCATTTATTTTAAATAGTCTATATGTCGCGTTGTCACAGTAATTGCTACAAATGATGTGGACAATATTTAAAAGACGTTCTAGATCTACCATTGTAGGTTTAAAATTAAATATAATTGACCCCACTCGTGTATTTTTTATGATTGAAATATGTTTTACGCTAAAAATAATTAATTAAGTTTTCATTCTTGCTTGAAAACATTGTATAAACCTAATATAGCTTCAATTGATCAAATAAAATGATTATACCAAAGAAGACTTGATTATTTTATTTTTTCATCGTGAAACTAGAATTAGGAGAGATAAGTAAGACATTTCAGTAAATTTGAAAGCTTTCAATGGACAACATAAGATTATACTTTCAAAGCATCTTGTAATGGTAACATTAAATAACTAAGTATATTAATTAATTTCATTTTATTGTTAACTTTGAATATGAATAAAAAAAATGAAGACATTAACTTTTTATTGACCCGAGCCCACGTCGGCGATCACAGAGTCTAAATTCTAAGGTAACACTTTTTAAGCTCAATGTATTACCGTAGACGAGGCAGGCAGTCAAAGTTCGAATCAACCCCACTGAAGTTTTTTTCTTCTAAATAATATATCACCCTCTTTCCACTAAATGCGGGTAATTTTATGTTAATTCAACCTTCCTCCACAAGAGTGTAAGTGTAATATTATGACTGATAGACCGGATTGGAGGTAAGACGCGCCACACAACGAATGTATCATGTTCTTGGATGACCGAAATATGTTTATTGCATTCAATAATACACCTTGAGACTACTTTAGACAATAAATTATTAATAAGAATATAATAAATACAAAATCGTAAATTCACTTCAAAAGATGTGAGTATATTAATGTTTCTATATTCCCTCTAAACTATTTACATCATTTTAAAAAAAAACATGTTTGAAAAAGTTTTAATTAAGGCAAAATAGTAATTATGCATATTAAGATATCGGTTATTAAAAATAATACAATCATCAAAAAACATATACAGCCTGTTAGTAAATGGCGAATAAAAGGAGGTTGTTAATTAATAAAACCCACTTCGGTAGTCGCATACTCGCAATAGACTAGAATGTCAAAGAAGAGGATATCAGGGTTCGATCCTGGTCGGTTGTAGTGAGAATGATTTTCCACTTTCTCTCCACACAAATTAGGGTACACTTCCTCTAAATTCAACCTTCCTAATCCCTAACATATCGATATTAGCGTAAATAGTACATAGGCGTATAAGCCTAATGAGTAGTAAGATGGCTGTAGTAAAAAACAAAATTTAACATAAAATGTTGAAGACTAAATTATTACATTGTATTTTAACAATAAAATAAACATTACACATTTTAAAAATCGAAAGTCAAAATTTAAAAAAGGGTAGCAATTTTAATGTTTGACATAATTATAGAGTTAAAAAATGTACTGGTTAATTTGTTGACAATTAAAATTCATTAAATTTAATTTAATTAATTATCACCGTCATAAAGTTAATCACTAAAGATTTTAGTTACATTTATGTCAAACATTATAGTATTATTTTTTTTATCTAATCCCACGTCGGCTTACTACCCGTTCGGGTTATACGCTTAAGTACTAATTACGCTAATAGATTAGGAGTTGGGAAGGTTCAATTTAGAAGAAGTGAACCCACATTTGCGTGGAGGGAGAATGGAAAACCATTTAGGAAAACCACACCCTCAGTTCACCCGACCGAGATTCGAAACTTGATCTCCCCATCCTCGGCAGTCAAGCTTAACACGAAACTAGCGCGTTAGCCAACTACAACACCGAGGAGGGTCGGCACTATAGTAATCTTACTAAGTATTCACCATTTACTAACAGACTATGGGCCTATATGTTTTTATAATTGTATTGTTTTTAGTAACTGATTTCCTATTACATATTAATATTTAATCAAAGCAAATTACCTTTTGCTAAACTTAAAAAAAAAATGTAAAAATACATTAAATATTATACATTTTTGTTATAAATAAATAAATCTGAGAAATAAATAAATAGCCAATGTCATAGCTAAATAGGAAGTGATTAATTTTACACAAGTTACTAAGTCTTACTCAAAAACATAAACAAAAACTTGTAAACAAAACTTACCCCCATTCTTTTTCTTGCGTCAACCCCTATGTCGGGGCCTTGTGCTCTTTGTTGTTGTACCCACTTCAACATGGCGTCACTACATCACGTGATCAAACATGGAGCCTTCACATTCACATGATTCACTGCCAATTCGCCACTTTTAGAGTATGTTAGGTAGGCAAAATATCGAAGCACAGTAAATAATGTGTTCTTGTACTATTATTTGTTATGTGCAGAGTCAATTAACACACAGGCCGTCATAGTTTAGTTTTTATAAGATAATTAGTTTTCTGTAGAAAAAAAAATTGATATTTTGTTAGTTTTAAAATCCACCCATAAAAGCAAATATTTAATCGAATTGTTTATCTAATAAAACTACTTATTAATTTTTTTTAAGTAGTTCAAACTCATATATAACACAATTTATAGCCTAAAATTATTTAAAACTACACATTGTATCATTATTATTATTATTATTAGCACCGCGTCTTACTACCCGTTCGGGTTATACGCACTTACGCTAATGTGTAATGGTAGGGTGATTGTGAGATGAAATGGAGGACCTACAGTTTAACGTGGAATCCGAACCACGGTGGAGGCCTGGCATTCCTCACATTCACAAGATGTCTTGTCAGAGGTGAAGGAAGGGTTTGGTAATCATATAAATCTGTGCCGGGACCGAGGATTGAACCCCGGCTGCCAGCACAGAAGTCCGACACCTTACCCCTAGACCACCCACATTGTATCAAAGTTGTATATGGTAGAAGAATGATTTTTTCTAAAGTAACTGACATTAAGTTCATTTTCGCAGGTAAAACTCCATTGATTCATTGATTAGTTTTGGAGTTTGAATATGAATATTAGTATGAATATTTTTAGTATGGCAAATATATTTTTTTAATATACTAAGTGAAAAAGTTGTGATTTTTGAGTTTTACAAATTGAGCTTTTTGTTTTATATTATTTAGGTTTTTTCCCGAACTTAAATTAACAAATTTATTTTATATTACTATAATTTTCTTAGTGATATGATATTATTATCAGTGTTTTTTTATTGCGGGAAGCATTACGCTCACAATAAAAAAAAACCCACTGATATCACATTACTAAGAAAATTATAATATAAAATAAATTTGCTAATTTAAGATTGTGAACAAACCTAAATAATATAAAACAAATCGTTCAACATGTAAAAGTCAAATCACAACTTTTTCACTTTGTTATATTAGAGAGTTTTTTTTTTAAAATCAATTTTCTATAGTAAAAATATTCATGGTGAAATGAATCAATAAAAGGATGCAAATGCATGAAGTGAATTTCGTTCCGAATGAAGGTACACGTCCATTAGTTGAATACAATGACCGGTTCACTTTTGAACGGTTAACTATAGCGTGAAATTGACTCCCGAGATTGGAAAATACGAAAACACGCCTGTTCATAGTAGGTTTTAAAGTACTTCCTGCCGGTTTCTTTAAGATTAGGTAGCCAGTAATAAAGTGTTTTTTTTATATATATACAAACGAGTAGCCTACAGTAGCCCCATGGCTTCTTTGGTGCTGACTGACAGTTCACAGCTGACAGCTTTGAAAAGTTACCAGAACAAATTTTGTATCCTTACGCCTAACCACATGATCTGCAAAAACATGTGTTTAGCAGCTGTAAATTCTGACAGTCAAATTTTAGGTATATACAGTAGCCCTATGGCTTCTTTGGTGCTGACTGACAGTTCACAGCTGACTTCTGACAGTCAAAATTTAGGTATATACCTAAATTTTGACTCTCAAAAGTGACAGCTGCTAAACACATGTTTTTACAGATCATCTGGTTCGGCGTAGGGATACGTAATTTGGTCTGGTAACTTTTTAAAGCTGTCAACTGTCAGCTGTGAACTGTCAGTCAGCACCAAAGAAGCCATGGGGCTACTGTACGTACTATGTAGATATATTGTCGGGGTTGACTCACAGGCACATGTTTCGAAATGACGTGCACTAATCGATACACTGATAGATTACGTAAACTAGAATTAATAATCTTTCCTGTGAGCGTGTTTATGTGCAAGGAGATCTGCGTCATTTGATGTATCTATTAGGTGGGCGGATTAAATCGGTACTGGAAAATACTTTCACTATTAACGTTGATTTTTTTTATACAAAGACTGCTTGCGTCACTATGACAGCTTGATTAAATATCATGATTAATAATACGAGTTATTTAGAGCATAGTCTTTATTTAATTCTTTCTTAAATGCAGTGTCTAAGTTTAGAACATTACAATGCGTTTACCTTAGAATTCAGATGTAATTAAAATATATTTCCTTTGTTTATTTTGAACTTTTAGTGAAATATTTGTGTTGTGCATTATAATAATAAATATAGCCTAGTAATAATTATAATTATTACGACCCTACCCTAGCCTATGTTAATTGATATAATGTTACCCAAATATGTTTTCTAATATATTAAATACTAATTTATCTTAGTCCAATTAACCTTTTTATTTTTAGTTTAAAATATGTAGGCCTACATAATTAATTTTATAATTAATTTTACTTAAAACATAACTTACAAATGAAGAAAATATCATTTAATGTTAAACTTAAGTTATAATTTATTCTTGAACTTTACACTTTAAGGCGCCTCTCTTTGTAATGGAAAGTCAAGCCACATACATTAGTTGAAGGACTCTACGTGACTTTTTGAGCTCTATGAGTAATTATTCCAATGGCCACATCAAATTAGTGATGATATCTAATGACTTAATAAGTCGATGACTCAAAAGAATTAAGGTCGTGTACTTTCATATTACATTCCAACCTAACATAATTATTGAGACAAACTATTAGGAATAACTTGACGGCTAGCTATAAATTTAACCTGCGTGAAAAATTGAGGATTTTTTTTTCCCCTCGTAGAACATTCTATTCTAGTTTACAATTCACAAACCAAAATTAAGCTGTTTTGTACTAAAAGATATATAAAAACAATAATACTAACATATTAACTTGAATAACTTTTACAATCTTTCACGTACTCTTAAAATTTACTACATAGTCCTAAAAAAAATCCAATTATAGGCTAAGCTTTTTAAAAAAATAAGCTAATAATTACTTTTAAACCCTAAATTAATATCAACAATATCTTATCATGCACTGACTGTTTGATTATTATTATTATTATTATTAGCACCGCGTCTTACTACCCATTCGGGTTATACGCACTTACGCTAATGTGTAATGGTAGGGTGATTGTGAGATGAAATGAAGGACCTACAGTTTAACGTGGAATCCGAACCACGGTGGTGACCTGGCATTCCCCACATTCACATTGATTAATATTAACAGCTTATTGTTATAATGGTACTGTGACACAAAACATAAATATCAATAGAATAACGTTAAACATATTTTAATCTGGCTGGGTGCAAAATAGACTATGCTATACAACTAAACATAAAACTAAAGTAGGCCTATTATATGCTTTAATAATGACGTATTTAAACAAAATTATAGATATATTTCACTAATTTCACGGCTATGTATTTTAACCACACACTCACTTTTATTTCGTCGATTTGTTTTATCAAACACACGTTTCGAAAACCCGAATTAAAGCATAACATTTCTGCACAACACTATTTTAACAGTCATACTCGCGCGCCTACAAAAGCAACAATCGAAATAGATCCTTGCTAGAGCTGGTCAATGTAGGCAATTCTGCGCCTGCGCATAGCAATGGTCATGCGCAGTCGAGACATGATAACCTGAGTTGAGCGCGCAACCAACCAAGGAAAGACAACAATAATGATTGAGAAAAAATCCGTCCCTCTACAAACAGATGCGGAACTAAATGCAATCCTTGCGTACTCGTGTACTTTTAAAGAAATAAAAGAAATTGAGTGCAAGGTCAATTATAATAATTGAATGTACGAGGAAAGGCCGTATTAATTCAAGGATTGTAATTTTCTGTAACTGATAAAAATTATCACATGTAACTGAAATAGAAATGAAGCCCTTTTAATAATGGCTAGATTATTGCAGTATAATTTTAAAACATATATAACAAATTAATATTCAGGTGAAACTATCTAAAAAAAAACTTTATCCATTATTAGATATTAAATCTCGAATAAAATGCATCATTGAACATTGATAAACCATTGATAAGCCCTTTTAATAATGGTTAAATTATTGCAGTATAATTTTAAAACATCCATAACAAATTAATATTCGGGTGAAACTATATAAAAAAAAGAGTTTATCTATTATTAGATATTAAATCTCGAATAAAATGCATCATTGAACTTTGATAAACCAAACAAAATATATTAAAATTAATTTGTCGAAATTTTTAGCCTATCATTCTTGCTTAACATCACGAATAAAATATTTATTAACGTTACAAGAGATTTAGCACAATCTCCCGACCTTACGTTGTTCACTGGCACACTTATAAGAGATATAAAATGAGACAACTCAGGGCTTAAAATGATCACAATGTTTTACTAAAAAAATTACTACATCGATGTTCGCGTTAAGTTGAAACTATTAACAACACTTTTACGGTTCAATATTCCATCGCTACACGAACCAGAACTTTACACTTATACACCAAGTTAACGTGCCGAGATCAAGAAAGCTGATTCTTACATTTGGTATCGTGTTCTAATCCCGGCTGGAGAAGTCAAATAAAGTCAGTATGTGGACAATACTATAAAAAAGGAGGTCCCGAGTTCTATATTTACAGACAGACTAAGAGCACTAATCAAAAGAAACAACGATACACTGCTGTTCCGACAATGTTGTGTCAGGCGCGAAGGACTCTATCACAACCAACATTGTCCGGCGAAATGAGCCAGTTTTCTCCCGACAATGGCCCCCCCATGTAAAGAGGTCGAATTAGCCCGTCCCTTTCAATGAGAAAGCGAGCGATTATCTGGTAAGCGAGTAGCCATTACAAAGCCCTCATATCTCACTGACCACCAAACACACATTTCGAGTCGCGCACTACTTAGTACTTACTAAAGTACCAGTGCTTACTACTCATGTAGCATGAGGGGAACATTTTCATGGTTCAGAGGATACACAAGCGGACTTCCGACAGTTTTTTTTTCTGACATTTTCCTCAAAAGAAGTTAATAAACGTAATAGTGGAACACTTCATGGTCACGTCCCGCCATTTTTTCTTTTAGCACCGCGTCTTACTACCTGTTCAGGTTATACGCATATGCACTAATTACACTAACGGGTTAGGGACTATAAAGGCTTAATTTAGAGAAAATATACCCACATTTGCGTGGAGGGAGAGTGAGAAACCACAAAGGAAAAACCCTCATTGGTGCACCCGACAGGGATTGAACCCCGATATCCCCATCCTCAGTAGTCTAGTCCAACACGAGATTAGCGAGTTATACCACGCGGCCACCGAAGCGGGTCCATCCTTTGTTTAGCTAACCCTTCGTCTTGCTTTACATGAAATTAGTATACCTCAGATCTGCAGAATTAACTAAGATGCTTGACACCAGAAAGAATAAGCTGGGGCTGCATCTCTAACTAACTACAGTAGCCCCATGGCTTCTTTGGTGTTGACTGACAGCTCACAAGTTACATCTGACGGCTTTGAAAAGTTACCAGACCAAATTATGTATCCCTACGCCGAACCATATGATCAGAAAAAACATGTGTTTAGCAGCTGTCACTTCTGACAGTCAAAATTTAGGTATATACCTAAATGTTGACTGTGAGCTGTCGGTCAGCACCAAAGAAGCCATGAGGCTACTGTAGTGTTGTGGACAGGGTGACCAAGTATTGTACGTGTATATATTGATGTATATTAGTTGGACCAATGTTTGTACTCTTAAGTGTAAATATATATATAATTTGTAAATAGTAAAACACGCTACACATATAAACTACTAAAAAAAATTAGATTAGGAATAAAAAAAAACATATCCCTTCCTCCCTCATCCTCATACAAGGTTTTTAACTACCCCCTTGACTAGCACAGTATAAATAGATTTATTCAAATACGTTGAAATATATAATACCAATTTTTAAAATAATTATATACCGGCATTAAGAAGATAAAATATTTTCTTTGAAAACTCGGCACACTCTTTTTTTTTCTTGTTGTTTAACAGTTTTGATTGATTTTATTGTATTTTATTCCTAGGTTAGCACTATTTAAACACTACCTAGCAATCACTTTCTCATATTTTATTTCAAATGACCAATTAGTTAGAATAAATATTTAATATCTCTCAATGTCGCTTAAAAATGACTCTTATTAAAATAAACTATGGCAACTGTGTCCCAAAAAATATATAATAAAGCAAATCTGAATTAGTAACAACATTATAAACACAAAGTACATTATGTTTTAAGTTTTAATTTTATTGGACTATAGACCAGCTCCGTGGTTTATTGGTCAGTGTACCTGGCTACAAACCTAGAAGACCCGTGTTCGATTTCCCGCCTGGTACCATGGATATTTCTTCCGAAAAGGGGAATTACCCCAACGGTCACTAGGGTTTGGTTAGTTAGGCTCAAGTTAGGTTTAAGATCACTCCTGGCTCCACTCCTCCATAATCACTATCACCACACTATCTCATTGCTGGTACGACGTGTAGACAACCTCCTGTGGTGTACCCTGGGTAAACGCTCTGTGCTACCAAAGAAGCTAAAAAAAAAAAAAGTCTACACACACAGGCTACCAAACTAAGAAAATATATATCGCTCCCCGGTCAAAGATGTCATACGTTAAAAAAAAAGCTTTGTGTGTGTGTGTGTGTGTGTGTGTGTGTGTGTGAGGATAAGTATTTAGTGTGAGGACAACTTGTTGGCGTGTGATCAACCATTTAGCACGAGAATAAATATGGATAGTCGGGCAATACATTTTGACCACTACTTACGTAAGAATATACTATTTTATTTTTCAAGAACAGAGAAAACCTTTTAACAAAACAGTCAAAGGAACAATTAATGATCATCTCAAAATAAAAGCTATGGAATACCAAAGAAAACATCCTCTAAACGAAAATAAACCGATTAAAGTTCCAATGCGTCCATGCAAAGCTTAAAACAACACAATATTTTACAATTGATATGTTTTACGAGTACTTGATACTTTTTTTATTCACAATAAAACATATTCGTAAAACTTAAAACCGGATTATCTTATGCCACAATCTTCCCGTACTACACGATCAAAATAAGTGCATGATTTATTTAGTTTTAATTTAAATTTTCATTTGAGGTGACCTGGCGGTCTATGGGTAAGGTGTCAGACTTCTGTGCTGGGGTTCTAGGGTTCAATCCTAGGTCCCGGCACAGATTTATCTGATTGCCAAACCCTTCCTTCACCTCTGACAAAGCGTGTATTAATCACAGCTTGTGAATGTGGTTCGGATCCCACGTTAAACTGTAGGTCCTACATTTCATCTTCACAATCACCCTACCATTACACATTAGCGTAAGTGCGTACAACCCGAACGGGTAGTAAGACGCGGTGCTAATAATAGTAATAATAATACATTTTCAGATGTTATAAAAAGGTCAAACTCATCATGGATGCACTATAAATCCCAACTAATGGAGAATCGACTTTGACATATCGTGACATTTCTAGCACGTTTTTTTATCATGTTCTCAGTATCGTAATTAATGTCGTAAGCCGACTTAATATATGATAAACAAGGAGTAATTAACGACGAGACTCCGATGAAAAGCTGAGAAGGATCAACTAATATTTTCACATAGCTATAGTTCATCAGCAATAACTTTAGAGTTATTTTACTTAGCTTCTTCTTCTTCTTTATCAATAAAATGAAGAGTTTGTGTCTGTCACGAACATTGCGATATTTTTACCGCACGCACAGGGCTGAAATTTAAAAATTGTATTTGATTTTTTTTATTAATTAAAAATTGGGTCGGAAGAAATAAAAATTGTGAGATTTTTTTCTGTTCGTTCGAAGCAAAGAAAACCGTTACCCGAGGTAACCATGGAATGCACTGCATGTTTACCCCGGGTAAGCCTACTTCTACTAGTGAGAATTTTTAATTTTCGCACTACGTCTTTCATCTGGGCTATGCGCATATTAACATTAATTCTGTCAGCAATGTTTATGAGAATAGTATCTTTATTTGAGTGAAGGTTGAGTGAGAAATAATTTTGGAATAAAATTATTATTATTTTATAGACGCGTCTTACTACCTGTTCTGCTTACACGCATCTATGGGGAAAAAAATCTAAGTACACCCGACCGGGATTAAAACCATGACCTTGCAAGGCTGACTAAACGAGACTGACGCCTTAGCCCGTTCGCCCACCGATATGGGTAATATCATTCTAGAATGTAGACTGTAGAGCTTTCCTACTACAAGTAAATGCTCTAACCATGTCTAGTCAATGTTGGCTGAAATTTGTCTTTGTATGATTAAAAAAAGTGGCTATTAAAACTATATTATTAAATAATGACCATATTATAAGATGTGAATGAGACCCGCTTCGGTGGCCTTAAGATTTAACCCCCTACTCTCGCAGTAGATTAAACGTGGACATTGAGGTTCAAATCTCGGTCAGGTGTACCATTTTTTTTTTCCTAAAATGTTTTTCCACTCTCCCTCCACGCAAATTCAGGTACAGTTCCTTTAAATATAATCTTTCTCATCCTTAAAACCATTAGCGTAATTAGTACCTAAGCCTATAAGCCAAACGGGTAGTAAGACGCGGTGCTAAAAAAATAATGTGAAAGAATATCATGATAAAGTTTTGATTTTAATATAAATTCGTAAAAATAATTAAATGTTAAAAAAAGAAAAAGTTGAACCGGCTTGATAGAACGATTAGAAAGACCAACCAGATTATTTTAGCGCTGCCAAACTGTTACACCTTCAACTAAAAGTGTCAATGACAGTCAATAACAAGACACAAGAAGGGTTATACAGGAGTCTTTACTAATATTAATCTGCCCAAAGTTGTCGAGGTTAGGAGGGTTAGTATTATTGTTATTATTAGCACCGCGTCTTACTACCCGTTCGGGTTATACGCACTTACGCTAATGTGTAATGGTAGGGTGATTGTGAGATGAAATGGAGGACCTACAGTTTAACGTGGGATCCGAACCACGGTGGAGGCCTGGCATTCTACACATTCACAAGTTGTGATTCATACACGTCTTGTCAGAGGTGAAGGAAAGGTTTGGTAATCAGATAAATCTGTGCCGTAGCCAAGGATTGAACCTTAGACCACCAGGTCTCCGAGGAGGGTTAGTAAAAATAAAGATGCTCTTATCATCTTCCTTCTTTATTATCGATTATTGTCTTGGTGGTTGGCTTTTAATTCGTGATTAACATTGCCATCGGTATTGGACCCCTTAGGTATTTTACCTCGTTGCTACTAATTATTCTAATATATCCCAGGTCACTATAAAACCACGTTTGAAAAAAAAGTCAAAGTTCCGTCAGAACAAAACCTATAACACAACTAGGTCAAGTGTCGTGTGTCAACTCAGAATAAAAAATAAAGCCTTAACTGACATTTTTTATTTATATAAACATAGCACAAACTAAAAAGAATCATGAAGCGTGACAATAATAATATATTGTGTAAGATTATATAGAAAAAAATATACTTTCTGTGGATAAATTATAATTATATCCTAACACAGGTCTACCGTGACTGCGTGAACGTATAGTTTGACCGCTATTCTCACATATTTGTCTTGGGTTTAGATCCCGACTGAAAGAGTAGACTGCTGGGACGAAAGGTATAACGTCTGTTCAGCGTAGGAATTGTTTTCTGAAAGGCCTTTTTTCCTACCAGAAATCTATTTTATAGTAGGATATTAGTAAGAAAAAAGACCTTTCAGAGAGGTATACAGTAGCCCCATGGCTTCTTTGGTGCTGACTGACAGTTCACAGCTGACTTCTGACAGTCAACATTTAGGTATATACCTAAACTTTGACTTTAGGAGTGACAGCTGCTAAACACATGTTTTTGCAGATCATATGGTTCGGCGTAGGGATACATAATTTGGTCTAGTAACTTATTTTCAAAGCCGTCAGCTGTCAGTCAGCACCAAAGAATCCATGGGGCTACAGTAGATAGTCTAGGATTAAGGATCGACCAGGGAATTGAGAGCATTATTGATATTATCATTCAGTAATCAAAATACTATTACTAACCAAGATATTGAAATTAAAGTGCAGCTCCTACTTAAAAGGGGGAAAAAAATAATTGCATAACGATATTTCTGATGGAAATGGAACATCTGACGTCTCAAACCCACAAAAAGAATCGTAAAATAACTTTAAAATGTTATGTTGTGACTATTTTACTACAAATAAATGCATTTATTTCAGTAAGTAATTTAAAATGAGCTAATTTCACACGTTGTTAATAATGGTTGATTAATATTACTCAAAATGTAGGGTTGTGAATTTTATAGACTTTCGCCTCCATCCTGGTGTGAAGCATATTTTTAAATAACAAATTACGACTAAAATACAGGGGACAGCTGAACGTCTGTAATACGTTTCCGCGATCTATCAGGCGGCCCTCTAGAGGTATGGTTCACCCGCATTGGTGGCCGCGTAGTCTAAGGCGTTACTATCACAATATGCTGAATTGCTATGGAATGTATCTTGGGGTTCGAGTCCCTGTAGGAAGTCCTGAGGTTATATTTCATTAATAGTTTCCCACTTTCCCTTCATCCATGTGCGGGAACTTTTAATTTAAAATTATCTTCCTCATTCAAGAAACCGCTGAAATACCTAGACAAAGTTCCTTATGCGTCTGAATGAAATTTTAATTATTTCGAGCATTTAATTTCGGTGTAGGAAAACTAATTTGGTTTGCAGAACATAAAAGTCTAAAACAAATACAGGGAACCCTTTAGTTTTATATTACAAAATTTTCCAAGTTTTACAGAAGGAATTTCGTTTTTTCCAAACACTTAAGAGGAGTTTAATTTAATTTCTCATAAAATTTAGAGTGTGAAGGCATGCCATTGGTGTATATTATAGAACAATTTGGCCTTGATGGGGAATATATTATGTCGTTACACAACCCCATGTTTCAGAGGGGGGAGGGGGAGGGATAAGACCAGTGGTCGAATAATTGAGTTCAGTTCTTCACTTCGCTTTTTACCGTTAAAAAAATGGCCAAATATTTAAGTCCTGTAACTAAAGTGTCCCAAACTTACACATTTTCCCGTATTCTTCCAGTATTTTGTGAAATTCCTTGCGTTTTTCAGGTACTTCCGGTTTTCAAAGTGACCTTTTGCACTGTCACAGACAAGAACAGGTATATTTATATAAATTTTAGGTCTTTAGTAGCAAAATTTAATAATTAATTAATACTTTTTTTTCCAGCATCGCGTTTTACTATCTGTTGGTGTTAAACGCTTTTGTACTAATATCAATTGTTTTAAAGATTAGGAAGGTTATATTTAAATGAAGTGTACCCGTATTTGCGTAGAGAGAGAGAGCGCGCAAGAGAGAGAGAGAGAGGAACACCATTTTGGAAAAAAAAAACGAGGTTCGAACCTCAAACTCCTCGTCATCGGCGGTCTAATCTACTGCGATAGTAGCGCCTTAGACCATCCAACCACCGAAGCGGGTAGTTAACACATTACTATGTAAGGTTTTAACAACGTTTATTTAGGAACTACTAATTGTTTATTTCATAAAGCACAGTAGTTTACAAACAACAAGATTAAAAAGTTTGAACCAAATCAAAAGTGGTAGGCTCACCCTTGAAATTACAGTTTTATTCTATATTTATTTACGTTGTGTCAGATGTCTGAACCAATCAGATCATCCTCTCAAATGTGACATCTCTCGACAGCAAACATCTGTGTTAACAAGTTAACAAGTGAAGATAACGGCTGCGCACAAGAATGTGGTTATACAAGGACAAGTAAGTCGTACATTCCTGCCCAAGTAGTGGAGCAGTTAAAACGTCCCGATCATCTACTGGCAGGGGCGGATCCAGATCATTTTCATAGGGGGAGTCATAATTATAAATAACATAGTTACTTACAATGTTGGATTTCTGTTTAAAGCCATATAATCTTATGTATGTTTTAAACTGTGGTCATCCCTTCCAATTTTTTTTAAATCAGATAGTTTTATGAACTATTTGGAGTGGCCCTCTTTAGCTTTTTTTAAGTTCACTCTAGAAGCTATGAGTAGTCCTCACCTTGTTTTTTTTTTTTTTTAAATAGATTCTTTTATAAGCC